>RJWJ010018033.1:0-32145 GCA_004363605.1 Indri indri
ATGTGAAGATACACACTGACAAAAGCAAAAAGCGATGACTGGGACAAGCGGTGTGGGAGGGGATCTCAGAACTGGGAAAGAGATAACCCCAAATGTAGAAGCCATAATATGTAGAAGTATTTCATGTGTCATCCCATATCAGATAGTTCATTCCTTGGTATTCCTGATGATAATGTTGCAGACTCTGCCAGGAAAAGCAGACATAGTCAGCTTACCTCTGGCAAGAAGGCAGGAGAATAACTGTCTTAGAAGTAATTCCATGCAAATTAAGGTTAAAAATATTAATACCTTAAGAGTTGTATACTTTATTTCCAAGATTCACTTAAATCTGAGTTGTTGAAGATACAAGATGCAATTGTGTGCATGATTTTTATTTCGTTTTCTTTTTCAATGTCAGGGATTTTTGCCGTCAGGATGAGAAGTGTGATTACTACTTTAGTGTAGATGCAGATGTTGTTTTGACAAACCCAAGGACTTTAAAAATTTTGATTGAACAAAACAGGTACTGTTTAAGATTCAATATCAATTTATTAAAATGATAATTTTCCACATTGATGTGGATACACTGTAATTAATTACTTATTGATGTTTAGTAAATTGTGGGAACTCACATTAAGTTATTTTCTATACCTTAAAAACATTCTGTTCTAATTAATTATGTTTCTTTTAAAGGAGTCATAGAAAACAACCTGATGATAGCTGGAAGTATTTAATATTAGTTGTAATCACAAATATGATTACATTGGTCTATTTTTCTATTTAAGTCTAGGTAAACTTATGATGTATCTGATAGTAATAAAATTTAGAATTGTTTTGTTCTCCATAGATATTTTTAAGTAGAATTTCATAAAACTTATGACCTAAAAAGTTATTACATAGAGTCGTAGTTCTTGGAATCGAAAATAACTTTCAGAGCCAGTTTGGTAGTTTTATTTACTCTTGAAGTAATTATCGTTGGACAGTTCCTGTTTTCATTTAATTGAATTGGGAAAAAGACACTAAGTATATTAGTTTATAATGATATTAATCTTCATTTGTTAATAGTACTGATACTACTAATAATACCATTATTACTACACCTACTAATAGCCTAACTTTAATGAGCACTTACTAAGTACCGAATGTTGTTCTAAGTATGTTTACATATATTAACACAATTATTTCTCATTATAAATAGAATGTTTAGCTGATGAAATGTTAGAATGACTTTTGTTTTGCTAAGTAAAATATATGGGATATCTATTATGCTTTATTAACCCACCCTATATGCAAAGGATGTGTCACTAGTATTTGTCAATTTGAGGATTCAGTTTTTACTTCAAAATCGAAGACCTCTCTGAAGCAATCTGTGTATACAGCCTGTATAACTACCTATAAATATGTGTCTAAGCTGTCTACAAATTGCAGGTACTTTCCCAAAGCATATGAATAAAGTTTTGATCATTTGATAAAGAAAAGCAGTTGAAATACCACAAAGATACTGAATAGAATATAATTTTTAACTCTTAACACCTAGTCCAATTCAGGAATATTTTCTTTAATTTGCATTTTTAATTCCCTCTTTATTTGATTGAAATGCGATAATGTTTAGTGAACATACACTTCTAATGATATTTAGATGTTTTTATTTTATGACACTTTGGTAGATAATTATTAATTATTCTCCTAGTGAACTATTTAATGAATTCATACTATGTGTTTAACATATATTCCCCTTAGAAAGAAAAATTTCCCTCGTGAGAACTCAACCACCATCTGGGGCTCTTGTCCCTTAAAGAGTCAGTAAAACTCAGGTTGTATCTCCAGTTCCATGGATTTCTGTTAGTTATCAAAGGTTTAGGTTCATGTGATACCTGTAGTTTTTCCTTCTGTATCCACGTATGTGGTTTCCGTAATAAATTTACATGTACCAAGAATGTTGTGAGAGTTAATGTATTTGACTGAAGGCTAGAGGGAGAGAGAATGGGACACATCTTGGGCACGTGGCTTTCCAGTATCTCATCAGCTCTCTTTTCCCTCTCCTCTTCCTACCTCTGCTATTTGTTGCCTTGTTCCAAATTTCACTCCTTCGGTTGTCTAATACAATTCATCGTTCCTCAGCTGCTACCCCTACATTTCTATTCTCAGAAACACTGAGGCACACAGCAGGTGGATTTTGGTTTTTCAGACTTCTTGGTTCAACCCTTTTTAGGAGGCAGCTGGGATTATAAATTACAAGGTTGGTTTTTCTATTAAATATTTGATATTGTCAGTTGTTGACATTGGATTATTATTCCCTAAATTACTATCTATAAAGATTCAAATTTATGTTATTTCCAATATTGTAGGTATTCTAAACAAAACAAATATGTGTTTCTGGTTAATAATTTATTTTAATGGGAACCAGGAAAAATAAAATTATTATTTTGCATGATATGTATTTATTTTATTTTACTTTTGTGCATGTAAAAGAAAGAGCCCAGCTGGTCTTCACAAGATTGGGATATTGTGAAAGGGGTTTTTTTGTGGAGAATGATTGGTCCATAAACTTCCTCTTAGAGAAGTTGTGTGATCTTTTCTTAAAAATTGTGTGGCACTACTGCATTTTAGAAATAATTTTAGAATAAGTTCAGATTTTGTTATCTCATTGGGAAAATGCTGACGTTACAAATTAGATTTCCCTAAGGGGAAATCTGGCATGTTTTAAATTTGTACCATATGTTTATCTCAAATGGACCACTTTCCTGCTAGGTAGTGAGACAGAACATTGTGGCAGTTATCCTCTATTTCCTCTCTTTTGTTTTCTAAAATAGTTAAAGGACCAAAAAAAAAAAAGAAAAAGTTTAATTTTGCCAGGGCTAGCGTACTATAACTATAACCCATTTTTAAAAGTCATAAAATAATGGAAACATACTTTAAAGTAATTTGAGACTTAATATAAAAAACAACTGGCCTATTCATGAATGTCTCAGCCCATCTTCATTCATTTTTTTTCAATCAACAAATATTTATTGGATACCTTAATGTACGAGGGACTATTGTCTGCCCAATGAAAATGAAAATATTTCATTTCATTTTGAAATACTTGAATTAAATTAAATATAATTAGGGTAGTTTCACTCTCTTGGCTGTAAGTAAAGTACATTTAAAAGTCATTTTTATATCAATTAGCATTTTCAATGACTTTTTTTTTCCTTTTTTGTTACTCTTTTTAAGAAATATGGTTGAAAATTAGCAGTGTGTACTCATTTAAGAAAAGATGCTGGGAAGAAATTCCTTTTTCATTTTATTTTTATTTTTTTGGGATTAACCGCACGTGTGTTAAATGAACTTTCTTGTGTTACGTGTCATGTTAAGCCCAAAACACATAATTCTATGGTGATTTAAAAATAAATAATTATGTGAATTTCTCTCTCTCTCTCTGTCTTTAGAAAGATCATTGCTCCTCTTGTAACTCGTCATGGAAAGCTATGGTCCAACTTCTGGGGAGCATTGAGTCCTGATGGATACTATGCCCGATCTGAAGATTATGTGGATATTGTTCAAGGGAATAGAGTGTAAGTTGCTTGATTTAATCTTTTAATGTAAAATACCATAATCTAAAGATGTAGTCTTGTTAATATTACTTGAAAGTTTTTGGTATTTATCTCTTTTCTTTATATTTAATGGAAATTTGAGAATTTGGAGACTACTTGGAATCCTGAAATACTAGTGTAAAACAAATATTTTAAGAAAATTGTCTTTAAGGTTCTAAATCTTCAATGAAACAAACTCATTGTTGTAGGAAATACTAAGAGACACTAACCATATTGTTATCATCGGTATCCCATGCTATGGTTGGTGGAAGAACAATACTTTTCATTTAAAAGTTTAGAAAGAGAATTTAGCTAATTTATTTAATGGTATGATTAGGCGTTGTTCAGATAGTTTTTAAAATTGATAAATAAGCAAGCAATAACACCAACATCAAAACTTTCCAGTTTTCCTGGTTTGTGCATTTTCTGTGTGAAATAGCTAATTGCTTTAAAGATAGGTTTTTTTTTTCAACAATATGTAATTTCTGTTTCTAGAGATTGAAAAGAATATACATGGTACAAAATGTGTGCATGATTGATAATTATTTCAGAGACAACAGTTGATATTTCAGAGACAACAGTTGATATTTTTGAAACTAAAAAAATAATCACAATCGAAATAGTTTTGCTAAGGAAATATTGGGGGGAGAATATAATTCATTTTTTCCTACAGATGATAGACCAGAGTGACTGAGTCATTAAGTGCTTTGCCTCAGTGCTCAAATAGGTCAGCTCGATTAAAAGGAGAAATATGCTCTAAGGACTAAATTAGAAAAAAATCATGTGTTTCTCTTTGAACAGTTGCATGGCGATAAGATGTTTTGCTTGTGAAAATAGTAATCGGTGTAGAAAGCTTAAATTTGAATGATGTAAATATGATAAAGGCTTTTGTTAGCTGCAATTAAAAAGCATGATAGCTGAGAAAACACTAGTAAGATCATATTCTGTCGTTTCAAAGTAATTTTATTGGCCCTGAGATGATTTGTATAGACCATATTCCTGAAATTATCTGGGGGTACAGCAGAAATGAGGTTTCACAAAAATAGAATGGAGAATTCATGTTTCAGGTTGCTTTAGGCACTGTTGATTTTTCTATTTTTCTCCTGTCGTTGTTGTCTAAAGTATAAGGAAAAGAATATGGTAAAGGCTTTTGATCCAGTTAATATATTAAAAAGAATACCCATCATGTTCAAAAGCGTCACTAAGGAATGACATCTTACAACATATAAGTACGTGTGTGTGTAATTTTTTCTTCAAAATTGAAAAACATGCATAGTCCACCAGAGATTAATTTCTGACTTCACCGACACTTTGCATGCAGTAGTCCCCTCTTACCTGCAGTTTTGCTTTTCATAGTTGCAGTTACCCATGGTCAACTGTGGTTTGAAAATATTAAGATATTTTGAGAGAGAGGGAGGGAGAGATTACATTTATAAAACTTTTATTGTAGTAAAGTTGTTATAATACCTTTATTTTACTATTTTTATAAATTAAACTTTATCATAAGCATGTATGTGTAGGAAAAATATAGTACTGTATATACAGGATTCAGTATGATCCGTGGTTTCAGGCATCCCTTGGAGGGACTTGGAACAGATCCCCAACAGGTAAGGGAGAGCTATTGTTCTTCTTAAGGCAGTTTAGGCAGTTTTCATTGAGGTTTAGTAAAACAAAATGATGTCATATTCCTATTCATATCTAACTACATTTCCTTGGTCAAGATCTTTCCTTGCTGTTCACTAAAAGCAACAGGCACAGCTCTTCTGGCAAAACTGCTCTTATGCTGTTCTTAGGAAATGAGTCATGTTCAGCGTGAGGATGTAGGTGTGGGAAAGAGTGCAAGACAAGAGAATCTCCCAACATTCATGCACTTCCTGCTGTCTTTCATCATATTTTTCTTTTTCTACAAAAGATTTGAGATGGCTTAATGAATTTCAAGAGAATATAATTTAGAATTTTAGGCTATTTTCAGTGGCTCTTGGAGGTAGGGGATGCCCTGATATATCACGTTTCCTGTGGTTTAAATATTTCTACTGTGGCTAAATTCAAGTTTCCAATGTGAAATCACTGAACATGAACTTGGCACTAAAAGTCAGCCCTAGGGTGCCAGTATGAACTGGCTTTAGCACACCACTGGTTGCATGTTATTATTTTTGCTATCAAACTCTTTAATCTTAAGTGGAAACACATTCTATAAAACAGAATATTATGCTCTAACTGCAACAACTAAGAGATAATAGGCAAAAATGACAAATAGATGCCAACACTAAATTGAAGTTTATCTAGAAAGACAGTGGTTTGTCTCCTGAATTTCCTAAAAATATAGTGTATACCAAGTAATCTCATATATATATATGTGTGTCAAATGTCATTAAATGTATTCGTGTGTTGATTGAATAATTTATATATACAAAATTTAAAGACATATAAAACATTTATTTTAAAAATATAAAAATAAAACTTAAAATTATATTTGTGACATTTTGGAATGTCTTTACTTTCAGAGGCATTTGGAATGTCCCATACATGGCTAATGTGTACTTAATTAAAGGAAAGACACTCCGATCAGAGATGAGTGAAAGAAACTACTTTGTTCGCGATAAATTGGATCCTGATATGGCTCTTTGCCGAAATGCTAGAGAAATGGTAAGATGTACAATGATGGCTTGCTTGAATGTTTTATAATGGCTTGCTTTATCACTTGGTGTGTCAATGTGTTTCGATGCCTTTTTTCTTTCTAATTTATAAGTACTAGCCAATTTTTTTGGTTCTGTGTTGAAAATCTGGGAGCATATGTGGAGAATAATTTGTGAAAATTTTTCTGTAGAAACGGTTCGAAAAATATTGGGTTCAGTGCTCAAGCTGACTCATAAGCCACAGAGTAGGATTTCAGTAATAAAGATGGAATTGTTACAAATTAGCTTTGTTCTTTTAAGAATATATCTTTACTTCTATTTGAAATTCTGTAGTGAAAACTTGACCTAATTAAAATTAATTAGAAAAATTGTGGGTAAGATGATCCTGGGTAAAATGTTACACATTTAAGAACACATTTTTGTTCTGAAATCAATGTCCATATTTTCTCTAATTAGGTGTAATTTATATCATTGTTAACTTCACATTGTTAAAAAGTAGGTTCCTTACCACTAAACTGGAGGAAGGGTTGAGAAGTGTGTGTATATATATATATATATATACACACATATATATATATAAAATATATATTATAATATTATATATTATATATAATATATATATTTAATCTATGTAAAAACAAATGATACATTGTTCTATAAATATACTTTCATTATAAAACTTAAATGACTTTAGAAAATAATTTTCTTTTGAAAGTGAATAAATATGTTTTATAACATATTTATATGATTTTCTGTTTTAGAAATGATTGGGTTATTTCCAAATATATATAAGCAATTGCGATTTTGGGAAAAATCAGAAAAGTTGGCAAGTATTTTTTTTTCTTAGTTTAACAAGGCATGTGTTGTTTGAATATGTTTGTTTTTCCTTCAAACCTATGTGCATTGTTATTATTCAATATCCTCAATACCTGTGATTGTATTTTGTGCTCATGTTTGGCTAATTTGACTCAACAGCGCATCCTGGAATGGCCTCTCTTACTCATTTTTTCCTTTGTCTTATTTATGTGTCTAATGTAAGTCCTACTAAGGAATGAGCTTGGATTTATGTTTGACCAAAAAAAAAAAAAAGGAAAGAAAGGGCTGAAAGGGCTGGAGATGTTTCTTTGTGTGCGCTATAAGCTTTGCTTGTTCTGCATGTTGTCTATGAAAGACATTTCAGAATGTCAGCTTCTGATCAAGAGCTGCTATTTTTATTTACCAAAGAATACCTGAGAGAATGAGTGTGCAGGTCAACTTACCCAATGCTTCTCTTCATTTTAGACTTTACAAAGGGAAAAAGACTCCCCTACTCCGGAAACATTCCAAATGCTCAGCCCCCCAAAGGTGTTATTTTTATTTATTTTTATTTTTGTTTGTTTAATTAATATTTGATACGGTATATTGCCTAGCATTAAACTTTCTTTAAGAGCCTTCTTTGCATTTAGCTTGGTAAAATGTTTGTGTTCATTGGTTAGTAATCTGTATGTGTGCGTGCGTTTGTTTTGTGTGATATAGGGGTGTGCATTGTGTGATAGCTCTTGGTTCTTTGGGCTGATTTACATTTTATGGTTGACAAGTGAGAAAGTTAAAGTTAATGAAGCTCCTTTCATTCATTTTTTTTCTAGTTTTTATTTTTTTCTTTTTTTTCCAAAGGGGAAGAGGAGGTAGGATTAGATATAAAGTACATCTCGATTAAAATGAGATTTGGGTACTCTTCATCGATTTATTTTATTAATCACTAACCATTTACTATTAAAACAGGTACAAAAAGAAACAACCTTACCTCAGTGGTGTTTGCCACATTTATTTCGTTTGGGACAAGGATATAAGACTGGTTTTCTTTAGTTGCCTTTATAATGTGTGACTCATCGCTATGTTCACTGTTTAAACATTAGAAAAATAAAAGAATGAAATAGACTGATGAAATATTACTGACACTTTGAATTCTTGCTTAAAAATGTGACTTTGTCTTCTTTGAAAAGGAAAGAAGCCAAAAGAAGTATAATTTATTGCACTTTGGTGTCTCAAAAATATTTCTGCTTTCAAACAGGAATTTTTTTTCCCGATGTCTACATCTAGGATCAATGAAAAAGGGACAAAAACAGTCCATTCTTCTTTTTTCAGTTGAGTGTCAGTGCTATCTACTAGTTTTGTGTGGTGTCTGAATTCATTAATCAAAATTTTATTTCTTTTATTTTAAATCATGCATGTTTTATATGAAAAGTAAAAATGCATGTTCATAAAGGAAATATAAAAATTGAAATTAATATCATCTATATATTTTTCCTATGGTTAAATTTATTTTTTGTACCTACGTTTAAGGTTAATACTGTTATTTTTTGGCATATAGGGTGTATTTATGTACATTTCTAATAGACATGAATTTGGAAGGCTATTATCAACTGCTAATTACAACACTTCCCATTATAACAATGACCTCTGGCAGATTTTTGAAAATCCCGTGGTATGTATTTCGTATCAACTTCATTTATTATTTTCTTATAATTCTTAATGGATGTAAATCATTTGGGTAACAACATGAAAATAGGGTAAGAAGCTTTTAAAAAATGACATAATATATTTCATGACCCATAGAGTAGATCTAAACTTGACCAAGAACTTTTTTATTAAGACATACACTAGGTTTGGTGGATGGAATTATCAGTTTCTTTGCTCTATTATTTTTTATGTATTCAAAAGCACCATCCCATTTTAAATCACAATTTCAGAGAAATGTTTGCAAATAACTCACATATGATATTTTGATTTTTCAGGAAGAAAATTCAAGAATTTAGTTTGGGAAAATACATGTCATATTCTCATTTTATTAATTTTTTAAGCCATTTTATGAATGTATACCGAAGACGCCAAAGACAGCCAGAGAAAATTGTAGAGTAAGCTGATTTAGCATATAACAAATCTTAAATTGGGGAAACTACTTCCTTTAAAGCAAAAATTTTTTTCATTTTTTAAAAATTTGAATCATACAGTAATTAGCTCCTTTTTTGTTTCATGGGGATTTCCTTTCTTTAGTCAAGTTGGCACATTTATTCCAGGGATAATACTGTCTTGAACAATCATCCCCATAACACAGCTCCCTATGATTTTCCCCCTGCCAATAGCAAAACTTTTAAATTACAAAGACTCAGTCCACCTGATGAGAATTTTCTTTTGTTTTATAGGAATAATTGAGATCTGGGAATAGGAAATTTAATAGTCTCTGAATACTCTGTTGAATAGAAAAAGAATATCTTTTGATATTTTGTTATTTTAAAAGTGTTTCTTTCATTTCAGACACATGTCTTCATCTTTCACAGGAGTAGAGTTGAAAAGAGACTTTTTAGTGCTGAGACTGGAATTCCATATTTCACTTTGGCACTGAGTCTCTTTGTATCTTGAGGGATAGAATTATTTGAGTTCTTGGGTGACACTAGCTTCCTTGTAAGATATCCTAAATTGTAGACATTTGTGTAAGAATTCAAGTCTTTGGAGAGTATGCAATGAAAGTACCAGAATAGAGGAGGAATTGCTTTTCTTTCCATGGCATTCTTTGTTTTGTTTTGGTTTGGTTTTTATTTATTTATTTATTTATTTATTTATTTATTTATTTATTTATTTATTTTAAATATTAACAGAGTACAGATGTTTTTGATACATGGTTTGAGGCAGGGCTGTAAATTTGTCCATCATCTGAATAGTGTTCACTGTACCTGTTAGGTGGGTTTTTGCTCCCCTGCCTCCCCCTCTCCCACTTGATTTCCTGTGACTTTTACTTCTCTCTGTGCACTTGTGTGCCCATCAGTTAGTTCCAATTTATTACAGAGTACACGTGGTGTTTTTCCATTCTTGAGATACTTCCCCTAGAATACTAGTCTCCAGTTCCTCCTAAATTGCTGCAAAAGGCATTAATTCACCCTTTATCATGGCTGAGTAGTACTCCATGGTATACATATACCACATGTTGTTAATCCACTCGTGAAAGCCTGTTTGATATACCTCATGAGGGATAACCCATAGCAGAATACTTAGAGATTGTCCCATTATCAGAATTTCTGACAAATTAGTAAAGGCCCAGTTTGCTCAATGCTTTGAAAGGTGGTCTAAAATTAAAATATCAATGTCCTAATGTAAAATCTTAGGGTTTTTTTCCTTGAATTTCAGAAAAATCAATATTGATGCATAGGAAAAAATGTCATAGATAAAGATTATTAAATTTTATGGATGATTATTAATTCTAATTTTTCCCCATATTTTGGAATCAGAAAACTAATAAATATTAGAGGGATTATATATTATATAATATTAAACTATATTAAATATCATAATATAGAAATCTTATCCTTATAAGTGTATACTATGTATAAATAAAATTTATTAAGGAATTTGAAGATAGCTTTGTTTCCTCCACATACAAAATATCTGAGCTACATATAAACTGATATATAAAACTAAGAATGACATAAATTATCTTGATATAAATTATCAGCCCTTCTGATACCTAGCATAAAAGATATATTTCAGAGAAATAATTTTTGAAACATATTTTTATTGGGACTATTTTGAGTCCATGCCTCAGTTTTTCCCTGCTGGCTTCCTAAATTTGTACTTTGTAAAGAGATAATTAAGAATTTTGTTAAAGATTCTAAATAAATTTAAGATGAGATCTTTTTACATATTCAAATCACTCAATATTTCAATATATCCAAATTTTAATAAATACTTATATTTAAATAAAGCACATGAGCCAGGAAACAGATTTATTGGCTTATTTTGAAAAAAATTCGGATAACTTTGCATGTGATTTTTATGCCAGAGATTGGTCAAAGAGAAGACTTAGATTAATGAATTAGAATGAAGAGGAACTATTTTTTAATATATGGCCCATAACTTAATTTTAGTAAGTAATTACTAAAATGTTAATAACCCTATAATCATTCTTTCATAAATATTAAAAACTGAAATGAAGGCAGAAATTTTAAATTTGTTTAAAAAATTAAAAAATTTTTGGAGTAGTTTATGATAGAAGTATAAGACAGACCCTAGTTAATTAATTTACTACTTAATTTTTACTAATATTTGCTGGTAGGATTTTGTTCCTTATCTTTTACTTTTAAACACACACATATTTACCTACCCCTGTAACATACATAAAATACTGACAGTCACCGACTTATGATAGTTTGACCAAAGATTTTTTGACCTTATGATGGGTTTATCAGATTATTAAATGCATTTTCAATTTATCATGAGTTTATTTGGATGTAATCCTATTGTGAGTCAAGGAGCATCTGTAAAGCATGCAAATCTAGTCAACGGAAGATTATTCAAGTTTTAAAATCCTGAAGCATAAAACTTTATAAGTAAAAATTTTGTGTTTCATAGAACAGAATCAGGCAAAGATTAAAACACATACTGTGGTTTCTGAAAATTCCTATTTTGTCCACTATATGTAATCATTTATAAATTGTTTAATTTTTAAAATGCATGTACTTTATATTTTCCAGTAAAGTATTTATAAAAAAGGTATTTGTTTTAATATATACTTTTTTTTTGGTAGGACTGGAAGGAAAAGTATATAAACCGTGATTATCCAAAGATTTTCACTGAAAATATAGTTGAGCAGGTTTGTATTAATAATAATTATGATGTATGGAGCATTTTTGCTTTGTTTTCCAGAAAGCAATATTTAATAATCCAATACTACTTAAATGGAAGATGTTGTGAAAACAGAAAAACTATCCTTTAGGTAAAATTCATACGGCTTAATTACCTATTATACAGCCTTAAGGATCATGTAGTTGTAAAAATGTTACATGTCAAACATGGAGATTAACAATAATTTTAAGATCATACCCTTTTTAAGAAGCATGCTCCTAAGTGCCATACCTTCCTAAAACCACTAAAAATAAGGAACCATTGACAGATCTCTGGTATAGGCTTCTTTCATTGAAATTTTATCTTTGAAAGAAATCGGGCTCTTTCTGAAAGAAGAGTCTTTTGTCAGGTCTTTTAAAAAATGAATTTAGATTAGCATTCAAAACTGCTAATACCTTATTTTTCACATGCACCATTATTTTATGTACCATGAAAAAGAAAATAAATACTACTAATTAAACTATGACAGTCTTCTCTAGTCATTTAGAATTTTTAATTTTATACATACAGAAAGAGCTGTTTTAGACTATTAAGACACAGATGTTATTATGTCTTCTAATGGTGATGCCATGTTTTATAGCCTTGTCCAGATGTCTTTTGGTTCCCCATATTTTCTGAAAAAGCCTGTGATGAATTGGTGGAAGAAATGGAGCATTATGGCCAGTGGTCGGGGGGAAAACATCATGTAAGTTGTAATTTTACACAAAGAACTAAAACGTGTGGGGGAGTAGGGAGTTCAAATAATTCAGAGGCTATATTCCTTTTTTGTCATACGTCTCTGAGTTCTAGACCTAAATGAACTGGCTAGCCAAGATTATCAGGGGAACTCTGTTTGCAGTCTAATTCTGCCACAACCTAATTGTTTTACACTTAAGAAGTCACTTCATCTTCCTGGACCCCTGTTTCTCATTTACACATGTAATTACACTGGATGTCCCTAAGGGTCAGTGTCTCAGGGCTGGGGATTGTCAGGTAATACTTGTCTTTACTGAGTGATATTACTGTTTTCTAAGGCCACTTTTTATTTCCTGAATTTTCATAGTTAACTGTAGTAAGAATACTAGGACAAACATCTGATTGACTGTCAAAACTTTTTTGGTGTGTAAACATAGGAAAGAGGGGTCTATCTGAGTGCCTTTGGTGTCATTGAGTTTTGCATTCACATTCAGTGTTAAAGTCTTGGTTGGAAGTATTACTGAGGATTCAATTTGTTTCTTATTCTCTGAGAACCCATAGATGCCATCTCCTTAACAGTACCAAGGAATTCTAGTGGGATACTCCAGAATATTACTGCCTCTGCTCAACTGTTTACCCCAGGGTAGTTAGCTGATAAGGGAGAGTGTAGTTCAAAGTATAAGGAAGAACTTGAAGTCAATAAGTTGTAGAAAAATGGAAAGCAATCACTGAAAGACTTTGGGTGTTTCGAAATAGAAGTTAAGGAACAGCAGGGAAAGTTTGTTTTCAGTACTTAGTAATCCAAAGAGCAGATATGTGGAATCTGTGATCATTAAGCAGCTAAGACTGCCTGAAAGGTCTCTGAAAAATACTCATTTTTTACAGGGGCGGGTCGGGGGATTAGGAAGTAAATTTTATTTACTCTATAATTAAACCTCACATATACATTTAATAAATAAGAAAGGAGTCTACTGATTTTGCAATACTTTGCTTCATCATTGATACATTTGCAAAGACCTGTTATCAAAGTTATTTTGATAGTTTTACAATTATAGCAGATGGTACACCATAATTGGACAACTGTTATTTTTATTGTCTATTATGATCTATGGTTGAAAAAAAATATCGTAATGTGAATTGCACACGGACTACCCTTTATGATTTTTAATTATAAAATTAAAACATTTATTATGTTTCTAGGATAGCCGTATATCTGGTGGTTACGAAAATGTCCCAACTGATGATATCCACATGAAGCAAATTGATCTGGAGAATGTATGGCTTCATTTTATCCGGGAGTTTATTGCACCAGTTACACTGAAGGTCTTTGCAGGCTATTACACAAAGGTAGTTAGCTGTCCAGCCCTTCTGCCTACTCCCTACTAATCTTTACACAGTTGTGCTTTTTTATGTTTTTATTGATAAACATGCCTACTGGCTTCTTTTGCCTTTTCAGGGATTTGCACTACTAAATTTTGTAGTAAAATACTCCCCTGAGAGACAACGTTCGCTTCGCCCTCATCATGATGCTTCTACCTTTACCATCAATATTGCACTCAATAATGTGGGAGAAGATTTTCAGGTAATTATTATTAATTTTTTTGATTTTTCAAAAGAAATATATCATTATGAAAATGACTTTTTTACTTCAAGTTTCATTTTTAGATTTTACTCAGATGTCATAGTTTGAATTTTGCCTCTGATTAAAATTAAAAATAATAAACTGATATATTTATTTGTTTTAACTTTTTTAGGGAGGCGGATGCAAATTTCTAAGGTACAATTGTTCTATTGAATCACCACGAAAAGGCTGGAGCTTCATGCATCCTGGGAGACTCACACATTTGCACGAAGGACTTCCTGTTAAAAATGGAACGAGATACATTGCAGTGTCATTTATAGATCCCTAAGTTATTTACTTTTCATCGAATTGAATTTTCTTTTGAATGGATGACTGGCATGAACATGTCTTTGAAGTTGTGCTTGAGAAGATAAGAGGAATATTTAAATAACTTCAACAGAACGACTTCACTTTGGGCGAAACCTTTGAAAAACTTTCTATAAAAAAATATTTGATATTTCTTAATGTCTGCTCTGAGCCTTAAAACACAGGTTGAAGAACAAAAGAAAGAAAAAGGAAAGAAAATATTTATTTTTATGCTTTCTTGTCTCTGAGAATAATGACAATTTAATGAATTTGTGTTTCAAGTTGATAAAATATTCAGGTACAAATATACAAGTGACAAATAACACTAATAATATTTTCTTATTTAAGAAAGACTGGAAGAATTTTGTTTATCAACACATAGAGGAAATGTAGACAAAATGGACATAAATGAAAATTACAAGTCTCAAAAGCTTAGAAATCTGATTCTAACTGAATTTGTATGCTGTAGTTTAAGTACTTTTTGAGCACCTATGCAGGTGACATTTACAGTAGTTACTAAGGGAACACAAAATACTATACAATGTTTTTCCTCAAGAAAATTAGTATAGAACACAACCAAGGAGCACATCCAATTGAAAACATTTTTGTTTAGATTGTTAGATTATTTTGCATTTGTATTAGAAAATATATGTTTCTTCAGATGAATCTTCCAATGTGGATTATATTAAGTAGATATTGTTAGATTTAGGAAAGCCTTTTCATTTCTTAAAGTATACCAAGCATTGACTTATGATCAACAAGTGTCCTTAAGTCAGGTTTTTTTGTTTGGTTTAGTTCCTTTTTTTAAAAGAAAAATTATTGAAAATAGTGAAAAAAAGGAAAAATTTCATTGAGATTAGTAGTGTATTTTATGATTTTTTTTAAAACACTTTTTAAGTACTTGAATTTTATATCAGGACTATAAAGTTGTTGAGCCTTGCTTCTTCCCTTCTGCCCTTTGTCTCTCTCCTTATTCTTTTTTTAGAGAAGGGTTATTCACTTTATTCTCATCCTGGCGTGATCTCCATTTTATCCTTCTTAGTATCTTTATTGCCTTTCATCTATGCTTTTAAAAAATTCCCCAACAAAAAAATGTGTTGACTTGATTTTTCACCATTTCTCTGAGTAAGGTTTAAATATCCTTATTGTAGCTACTGTTTTTAATTTAAAGGTTAAACTTGAAAAGGAGTTCTTAATCATGGTGCCAAAATTCATTTTCTAACACTGTGTGTTAGAAAATTATGAAAAATAAAATAATTTAAAATAAGTTTTTGTTGTTCTCTTTATTATTGGTGATTTGTCTTTAGTAAATATGTGATGGAATAGTCTAAAAGAATATCTGGATATAAAGGCTATGATTTTTTTTCATTTTGTTTAGTCAATTTAATGATATAACTTATCAAAACTATTGAATTATAAAATCATCAGTCTTAGTGTGACTAGGGGATTTGATCTAGCTAATTTTACAAGTGAGGCATGTTTGTTTAGTCAGTGGTGTTTTTTTGATTCTCTACTATGGGCCAGACACTGCTCCAGGCACTGAGGATATAGTGATGAAGAAGACATTATTACTAGGACATGGTCCATTGACTTAGGAAATAAGGAAGTGGGTTCTACCTCTGTTCTCTTCTTTGGTGGCACTTAATATACTAAGTAAATTCCTGCTATCCATCAACTAGTATAGTATTTTACTATACTTCAGGGATGGTATTCAAAATATGTAACATCTGGTACAGTGTGTACGCCAACCAAACAGAACAGACTCCAGTTATCAAAGCAGATAAGAGTTCTACTAGTGTAAAACAGCTTAATGTCCCTTGTGGTACAGTTCAAAGGAAAGACATCTACCAGATACTAGTTCTTTTCAGTGTTGCTATACATGGGTAGTCACCCATTGTAACTATTTTAATCTTACGCCATGTTTCCAGAAATTGACCAAGGCAGTCAACTGAGGACATTTTTATGGCTTCTCTCTTATCCCAGAAGCCATGAAATAATATAAAATGTACCTTTAAAAATAATGATTCATAATTAGGAAAAATGAGAAAAATAAGTAGGTCAGAAAATTTGAAAAACATAAAACAAGTGGGATTGGATGGATGGAGAAAACTATAGCCTGAAATACACTCAGCAGAAGACTGTTCCAGGAACCACATCTATTGTGTGATTCATTTGTTTTATATATTATAAAGTCTTTCAACAGAGTAATGTGTGTGTGTGTGTGTGTGTGTGCGTGTGTGTGTATAAATATAAATAAACATATCTATACAGTTGGCCTTTTGAACAATGTAGGGGTTAGGGAAACTGACACCCTGCAGTTGAAAATCCATGTATAACTTTTGACTTGTCAAAAACTTAATTGTTAGTACTGTTAGCCCCATGTTGACCAGAAACCTTACCCATAACAGTTGATTAACACATATTTTGTATATGTATTATATACTGTATTCTTACAATGAAGTAAGCTAGAGAAAAAATGTTATTAAGAAAATCATTAAAGAAGACTAAATATATTTACTATTCATTAAGTGAATCATCATAAAGTTCTTCATCCTCATTGTCTTTACATTTGAGTAGACTGAAGAAGAAGAGGAGGAGAGATTGGTCTCGCTGTCTGGGAGTGGCAGAGGCAGAAGAAAAACCCATGTATAAATGGACCTGTGCTGTTCCAACCTGTGTTGTTCAAGGGTCAATTGTGCATCTCTAACGATCAATTACCTGTAAGAGACAGGAACCTGAGAAAAAGTCATACTATTTAGAGTATAATGCCATTTGTGTTTTTTAAAAAAATTGTGTGTATAAATTTGCAGAAAATTTTCTAGAAGGGAACATACTCTGGATAGAGGTGTGGGATTATGGAGGAGTAAACGGGATTTATACCTTTTGCATTTTATACCTCTGTGTTCTTTAAATCTTTTACTATGAAAATATATTTCTGTATTATTTAATTTAATGAAAAAAATAACAGAAAACAAGAATTACTCCCATAATTAATTTAATTTGAACAAGTGGAAGTATGTCGATGTCAGTAGTAACTCTGTGTGTTTGTGTGTGTGTGTGTTTGTGTGTGTGTGTGCGTGTGTGCTAGCGCGTGTGCGCACACACAAGCGTGTGTATATATTACCAAGGGGCTTTACCTGATCATTACAGTGGCATTTTTAAAAATTTTTAATGTGCATAGGAATCAGTATAAATAGTATTCCCTAATATAAATTCTTCAATAGTGGTACAATCTATTAATCTTCTCCATTTTGCTTCATTTTTTAAAACATTAGTAATTTACCTGTATTGATAACTTACTGAACAGGTCAAAGACCTCTCTATGGAATAAAAATATGAAAACCATAAACATGGGAGTTGAGTGGTCCATCCTAGTTACAGAATGTCTTTATATATATTCCCTCACTTCTATTTTCCTGTCATGTATGCATCTTATTTCCCTGCTTGCTAAGCCCTAAAGCCCATCCTATATGACATTTTTGGAACTTCTGATTCATTTGGAGTATGGAGTGGTTTATTCAACACGTCTCTTAAAGTTGCAGAAGAGCCCAATAGAATTTTTAGTTACAGTTCAGAGTCAGTCTGTGTAAATAACTCTGTCTGACTAGATGTTGACTGTTTTGGAAAATTAAAGTCTTTAAGACTTCATGAAAGCAGCTTTGTCAAACAGCACTGTTTTTTTTTGTGCTCTTTTTAGAATACCAAGCTACAGGTTTCTTTTAGAATAACCCTACTAAGAAAAAGCCGTTGGGGAGAAAAATAGGGAAACTATATAAGTTCTTTATTGAAAACAGTGAATTTTGGATTAAAATTGAAGAGAAGTACACTAAGAAATAATGAAGGGAGTGGAAAACTAGACATGTAGACATGCCTTAAAAATTTAAAGTAGTATATATAACAATGATTTTGATACAAGGAATTAGAAAAATTGGGAAGGTGGGTATATATACTAGGCATTTTGTGAACTTTATAAATCTTACATCTCTAACAGCATTTTAAAAAATTTTGAAAATTAACTATATTTTTGTCTCATTCTTAATATATTAAAATAGATTAGAAAGCATTTATCTGGAAAACAGGTTTGATTTCTGGCATGTCATTGAAGAGGGGGTAATGTTTGTAAATTTATAAACATTAATAAATTTAGTAGCAACAATTAGTTTTGCATCCTAGTCTGTCTTTATTAAATAATGGTTGACTAAAAATCTGAATATTTATTATACTCTTTTAGAAATTGGAAAGAAATCTCTGCCTATGTCACCATACAAAGCACAAGTAATCAACTTTAAGAATAATTTTAACAGGTGAAATGGAAAAAATTATGCATGCCATAAATAAAGATAATACAGTTCCTTTCAAATCATCTTCACCCTAAAAGCAATATTAGATTATAAAAATAAAAAAAGGAATTAAGGGATGGAGAAGGAAAAATATTTCTTGTAGATTTGTAATGGGTTAATGAATTACTCTGTACTAAAATAATTTTATAGGATACTATTTTTAACACTGGTTTAAACTCAGTAACTTCCTTTAGGGATGTAATGTGAACTGGTAGAAAACATCCCCAAGGAAATTACATGGTAATACACAATTCAATTTTATATTTGACAAAGTTCAACAACTTCTAAGTGAGAGCTGGACAAATTAAAGGATAGTATTCTGCTGAGCATGTCATAATGGTTAGATAATTTTAAATAGTGCATATCTGAAAAATGATTTCATCCATTTTATTACATTATTTTCATCTGTGTTTACATAGTTTATATATTTTATAAATCTTGCCAAATTGTGACATCACAGCCCCACCTTGTGGTCAAAATAAATAGCTAATAGAGTCTAAATTTCAAGCAAAATACAGGAGCTTTAATTTAAAAAAAAAAAAAATCATGCTTTAATGTTTGTACCCTCATAGTACCCTGAAATAAAAAAAAAAAAAATCATGCTTTCAAAATTTGTCTTAAAGGCTAGCACAAATTGATAAATAGTGGATGATTGTTTTCAGGAATTCCTTTTGAATTTTTGTAGTATGACACAATGTAATACTTTAAAAGGAAGAATTATGATACCTTATTCTGACATAAGGGGTAGCCTGCATATTTGTAGTTACTACTGATGAAATGAATTGTTTTCTATTCTTAGCTACTTTGAAAACTGCTAATCTATGTTTAACAGGGAACATGTGTCTGGATTAATAAATAAGCATAAAAGTAGACTCAATTACAACTGATAAAATAGTTGGTTTGAAGTAGACAAAATTATTTAATTTACAAAATATTACAGGAACAGTTCTATAGGGTCCTATTGTAAAAACAGAAATTTTTTAATTGCTGTGTGTCAGGGAAAGGTAAACCATAATTTTTCTTTCTTATCAGCACAGAGCTGGTAAGTGCAACAGTGAGGACAGAATTCTTGTGATACAAAAATTTGGGTAATTCAGATACTGTGGAAGTTAGAATCTCTGTTTTGGGGTTTTGAAGATTAATGAAATTTGTTCCTGCTGAAGTTGTTGACAAGAGGTGCACTAAAGTCGTTCTCATTTATGTCAGCTTCTGCGTATTCAAATGTTGACCACACATCCTTCCTGATCACCCTTTCCCTCCTTTGGGTTATCTTGTGCCATGGCTGTTTGACTGAATCAAGGGGCTCCTCAGCTAACTCTAGAGTAGCATCATTGATTTTCATATCGTCCCAAGCCAGCTTTCCCATTGATTTTCTGTGAGCCAAGAGGAGAGGGAATTCAAAAATATGCGTTATTGAAATTATTGGTGCTTATGAGTACAAATCTCTAAAGATGGTCCTCAATGAACCATGCCCCCCAGGATGCATCCCTTGTACAGTTCCCCTCCCACACTGAACCCAGGTGGGCCCTCTGTAACCAACAGAATGCAGTAGCAATGTCTCTGTATAACTTCCAAATTGAGTTATGAGAAACCCTGTGGCTTTGATTTTCACTCTTAGGGCACTCTCTCTAGAATCCAGGTGCCATGCTGTGCAAAGGCTATGCCACATGGACAGGCCACGTGCAGGCACTCTAGCCAACAGCTAAATCTGAACTCTCACATCCACTCCCACTATGTGAGTGAATTATTTCAACATCAAGCCCAGTCAAACCAGATTAATATAGTCCCTCTCAACATCTACCTACAATTACTTGAGACCCCAATCCTCGCTGCCCAGCAAGAAACACCCAACTGAGCCCAGTCAACCCATAGAGCTATGAGAGATAATGGTAGTTTATTGTTATGTCACTAAATTTCCACATAGTTTATTACACAGCAATGGAGAACTGAAAACAGGATTAAGTGCTTGTACTGCATGTTTAATAGGTTCTTCTCAGAGCAGTTCACATACTGGATTGTTTATTTATCTTTCATTCTCCTCAATGAGGCCATGAGCTCCTTGAGGGCAAGAACTGGGCTTATTCTGTCTTTTCAGTCCTAGACCCTCGCCTACAGTCTGGCATACACTAGGTATTTGTGTGTGAATGAGTAACTGGGAGTAGGTTTTATATCTGACATTTTATTGTATCTGAATCAAAATTATCCCTGATGGGGAATAAGAGTTTTGAATTTAATGGGTAGACAAAAAATAAAAATAAATCTCTGTGTACTTTAGTTATAATGTGTAAAGACTTGAGAAGGGTTGTATAGTTTGTTCCTGAATAAATGGATATGTAAGTGGCCCCACCCTAACTTGGTTAGAGTAATGTACTAAGACATTATAAAAAGAAAGTGCTATCACTGTTACCCTCAACATTCTGGGCCAAAGGACTGAGATAGGGTGTGGTCAGTTTATGAGTAACTTGCTTAGTATGTGTATGTGCATTAAACTTTTAACAATATTTTGAATCTGATGAATTTGGTTTTACACATTTTAAAACAGTTTCTTTTTAAAAAATGCTTTAAGGGGTCTTCTTCATAAATTCTTTGCCTAGGCCAATGTCTATAAGAGTTTTCCCAACATTTTCCTCTAGAATTTTAACAGTTTCACACATTAGGTTTAAGTCTATTACCCAGTGTGAGTTGATTTTTGTGAGAGGGGAAAGGTGTGGATCCTGTTTCAGTCTTCTACATGTGGAGACTGAAACAGCTTCCAAAAGACATGAACGGAAACTTTTCAAAAGAAGACAAAATAATGGCCAAAAAACATATGAAAAAATGCTCAACATCTCTAATCATCAGGGAAATGCAAATCAAAACTATAATGAGATATCACTTATCTCCAGTGAGAATGGCCTTTATCAAAAAGTCCCAAAACAATAAATGTTGGCCCGGATGCGGAGAGATAGGAACACTCATACACTGCTGGTGGGACTGCAAACTAGTGCAACCTCTATGGAAAGCAATATGGAGATACCTTAAAGAGATACAACTAGATCTATCATTTGATTCAGCAATCCCATTACTGGACATGTACCCAAAAGAACAAAAGACATTCCATAAAAAAGACATCTGCACTCGAATGTTTACAGCAGCACAATTCACAATTGCAAAGATGTGGAAACAACCCAAGTGCCCATCAATATATGAGTGGATTAATAAAATGTGGTATATGTATACCATGGAGTTCTACTCAGGTATAAGAAACAATGGTGATCTAGCACCTGTATTCTCCCAGGTAGAGCTGGAACCCATTCTACTAAGTGAAGTATCCCAAGAATGGAAAAATAAGCACCACATGTACTCACCAGCAAATTGGTTTTACTGATCAACACCTAAGTGCACATATAGGAATAACATTTATAGGGCATCGGGCAGAAGGGAGGGGGGAAGAAGGCATGGGTACATACACACATAATGAGTGCAATGCTCACCATCTGGGGGATGGACATGCTTGAAGCTCTGACTGGGGGTGGAGGGCAAGGGCAACATAACCTAAACTTTTGTACCCCCATAATATGCAGAAATAAAATAAAATAAATGCTTTAAAAAGTGTTATGTCTATGTGCTAAGTAATAACTTTATCCTCTAACTTTAAGCTAAAAAATATTTCTAGAATAGAAACGCATGAAGACAGTGGATTTTCAAATGCCAAGGAGAGTGTAGCCTTGATGTGTGCTGGTACTGGAACTGCTGCTGTCACCCTGGCTACAGATTCCATTGCTCCTGTGTGTGGCCTGCTGATTTTGACCAAACATCATTTTAGCATCTAACAGCATATTGTCTGCACTGTATTTCAGACAGTTTCATCCTTCAACATACTTTCTTGCAAATATTTAATCAAATATTACACTGTTTTTTAAAGTCTAAAATGAGGACAGGGTAAGAATTGCAGAATATGTACTTGTCTGTATGACATAGTTTGCGTCCACCCTCAGATGCTTGTATCCTGGAATCTTAATCTTCAATGATAGTTTACTTTTGTGAGTTACATGTACTGCTCACTGAATACACACGTGAGTCCCAGATTTCTTACCCATTCATAGTTAGGTGGGCCATGGGACTGCTTTTGGCGAGTGGCCAAAGAGCAAAAGTGATGTGGAGAGCTCCCAAAGCCAAGTATTTAAGAGCCCATTTTAGAGACCCTTGAAGCATATATATAGAGATGCCTGCATCCCTGAGTCACTATTTGGAAGGTAGTTGCCTTTAAGAGCTGCCAGGCCCACAACAGATTTGTGGGAGAGAGAAATAAAGTTTTATATGTTAACTTATTGAGGTTTCAAAGCTTGCAAGTCAATTTATTTTAACCAAACTAAAACAACAATCTTGTGTATGATAAAAAGATACATATATTATTTGGATAAGATAGCTTTAGTATGCATTGATTTTCAAATAATAAAAACCTAGAGTTATCTTAGGGTTCAGTGATTTAATTTGTGTCATCTAACAATAGAATCTGAGGGTTGGAAGTAGTGTCAAAAGCTAAGTAGTTCAAGCTCGCTCCTACCTTCACCCTCTAGGAATCCTCTTTCAGGCTTCCCTGGCTGTTGATCAACCAGACTCAAAAACTTCATTCAGTGAATGTTTCTTGGGGGTGTGATGTACGCTTATCAACATACCTGAAATTATACCCATGACATAGACATCATCCCTGCATTACAACCTAGTGATGGGCAATTTACTGCATCCTGACACAGAAACAGCAAAGCTTTTTCATAACTGCTGAAATCTGTCTTTTTTAACTTCTTAAATATATAAACTTAAAGTTTATATTTGTACATTTGGGAATGATATGAAAAAATAATACCTTTTAATATGGGCTTATTAACTAATAGCGATAATTACAACCATTCCCTCCCTCGTTTCCACCTCCTATGCCTTACTCCATTATCTTTCCCACACTTAAAAATATCAGATCCTTCACTGGTCCTTGCATGCCCACCTTAGGAGGCTGCTCCCAGCTATGCATGGCTTGCTGATTTTACAAAGTGTTAATATCAGTTCAGGCACTTTCCTCCACAATTCAAATGATTTCTCAACATGGCCATGGAAGTGTGGTGGCCAGATCTGAATTTAACATGCTAGATGTAAGTGGCATGGAAACAAAGAGAAGAATTACTCATATTTTTTGTTTTATTAATAAAAATTTAGTATCAATTAGTTTTGGTGAGGGAAATTGTATTGTACTACTGATAATTTACAGTCAGGTAAAATTTCAGTTTTCTTCACATTTTAATCTGTTAAGCCATGAATTCACTTTATAGTAACCTCATGTTTTTGTTGAACCAATTATAGAATGCCGTTAAATTAAGTTTCATTTTATGGGTTTTAAATTATAGTTTTAGCCTGTTGCAATCTTTGTGAAAGTTGATTCTTTCATTCAATGTAATTTTGTCATTTTCCTCCTGGCTCATGTCACCCAAAACGATGAGCAAACTTTCAATAACTGCATCTTGGTAATTTACAAAATTTTTCAGAAAGACCAAGCCAAATTTGGAATGGCTTACCATGTTCCGTAAAACTTTCTAGTCAGAGTGCTGATTATGGCTGCAATTTTTCAACTTTTTTTTCAATGAATGATATGCTTATTTGCAGTTAAATGAAAATAAACATTGGATCTCGAAGTTTTAGAGAAGTGCCTTAGAGATTAAGCAGAACTACTTAAGTAGAACCACTGCAGTGGTTCTCAGCCTCGGCCTCCTATTGGAATCACCCGGGAACTTTTAAAAGCATTTAATGCTGTGACCTGACCTAGACCTATTAAATTCCATTCTCTGAGGGTGAGAGCAGGCCATCAGTTATTTTAAAAGCTCTCTAAGTGCTTCTAAAATGCAGTAAAGGTTGGGAGGATCTGATCTAGCTCAATCCTTGGTTAGTGCTTATTTCTTTTACTACATAACACTTCTGTGCTGAGTTTACTGCATGAGAATTTTCAGCTAATTAATGGAAAATGGCTGATCAATTGTTAAACAGCAATTTAAGTGAAATCTACAACTAAAATTCCTATTTTGAAAGACAAAAACAAAAACTAATTTCTCTCAGAGGGTATGCAACATCCAGAAACTTGGCCAGGGATCAG
This sequence comes from Indri indri, assembly GCA_004363605.1. NCBI lineage: Eukaryota > Metazoa > Chordata > Mammalia > Primates > Indriidae > Indri > Indri indri. The sequence continues at coordinate 24,906 of RJWJ010018033.1, forward strand.
AAGATCATGCTTGTCCTAGTGAGTGCACACAAAGAAAAACCAGCCCCTGCATAAAGATGGCAACTTTAGTTTCATCCAGTAGTCTGAGTTCCCTCAGTCATGTGCTGCTTCTGCTTTAGCCCACAAACCACTAGGGCACAGTTTGAGAAGTTTCATGAAGCTTCATGATCTTTCAGGCTAGTTGGACAATGAGAAAGAAAATACCATGTAGTGCAAACTCTTACATCCATGAAAGATCTCTTGGCCCTTGCTTGAGTATTTGCAGATTGTCCATTTGTGGTTGAAAAGCTCTTGTTATCAGAATGCTCTTCCTTATATCCAGCTGATAAACAGTTGGCCTCCTCACTTACTCCCCTTGGCTCCAGTACAGCCTCCTGGAGGAACACAGACTAAGTTAACTGCCTTTTCCCTGTGTTAGAAATGCAAATGGATTGTAAGTTTCCCAAGTCTGGTCTTTAAAATAAACATTTCAGGTTTTCAGAACCATATTATTATCCTGTCCCCTGTGACTCTGCTTTTCTCAACTTTGTCAACATCACACTTCACAGTGTGTCACCCAGAACGGGAGATAGAACCACCCGGCTATGGCAGTGGTATGGTTGCCTCCTTTTATCTGGTCACTCTGCTTCTAGAAATAAAGCATAAGATTTCATCATCTTCGATAGGTGTCATACCTAACAAATCAATAGATTGAACTAAAAGATCAATAGATTTCAAACTAGGCTGCACATTAAAATCACCTGGGGAAGCTTGTAACCTTGACCAATTAAACCATAATCTCTGTGGGTAGAACCCAGGTATAGATATTTTTAAAAGTTTTTGAGTAATTCTAATGTTCATCCAAATGAGTTCTGCTCTTAAATGAGGTTTCTGTCAAACCGTATGTAAATACAATTTTCTTATTGGTGTTCGAATATGGATAACAGGCTTTTGCTCTGTTCCAGTTTAATTATCTCTGGTAATAGTAGTCCCACCATTTCCAATTGTAATTTTTTAAGTTCAATTTCAACAAAGTGAGAATACTTAAAGTTATTATTTATGTTTATAAAATATTTAGATAAGTTAGTAAGAGATTTTGAAAAAGTATGAGATTAAATAATTTAATTTTAATATTTCTTATATTGTTGGATTTCAGCATATTATAATTTGTCTAATGTGTACCATAAATAAAAGTATCTTGAGATCATACTATGAACTTGGATGATCACTGATAGCAAAAGACTTAGCACAGTAAGAATGGGATCCAAAAATGGTTTTCCTAATTCAAGGTCTTTCCAAGTAAAACAAGTTTTAATCCTATGCCAGTTCGTTGTCTTTTTATTTAAACCACTGGGTTTTAAGGCCTAACCAAAATAAATAACTTTTTATTCTTTCGACTTTTGATATCTTTTAGCTATTAAAAGGAGTGTTTCAGAAAGCTTGGCAGAAAACTTTCAATCTTTCAAATCTGAAATTAATTATAGTGTTGAATGAGAGTTAATATGAACTGTAGTGATTTAAATTTGTGTCCTTGGGTCATTTGGCAAAGGCATTTTTTTCCAAAGTTGTTGAGACTGCCTGAATACTGTAGCAGAGTGAATAGAATATCATAAAAATCAATGTTATTAGCTCCTCATCTAAAAGGCAAGGAGCAGTCCTCATGTGGTACCCCCATTATTCTTGTAATATTGAGTACAGTGTTGATGATAAAGTACAATTTGAAGGCACTAGTTCATAGGCTAAAGTATGGAACATCTGTATTCATAGTATCTGTCACATCCACTTAAAATGAATTAGATAGTCCAAAGGAATGATGTTGATATCATTAAAATGAAGATAAGAAAGGTCAGAAAACATTTAGTGAAAGTGGTGATAAGTTTATTGTACCTGATACAAAACTTATCATTAAGCTCTCTTGATAGCCAACGCAAAAGAAACACAATGGATTATCTATAGAGAAGTCTTTTTGTATTGCCACAGAGGTATTCCTCTCTCCCCGGCCAACCATCATCTTTTCTTTGTCTGTATGTATTAGACTGTCACCTAGAGATTCAGTATTGCTTTCGACTCTGAGTTCTAATCCTCCCTATGCTTAAAGTCTCCAAGTTTGTCAAGTAACAAGTTAACATCGATGCCTGTTTTGCTTTGACTTTTTCCTTTCAGATCTGTAAACCAAGGTCTATTTTGAGCCTATGGACAAGCCATAGACTCTACTTACTAGAACTGGATTTGTCTTGTTCTTTTTGTCTGAGTATCTTTCTAGATATCTTGATTCTCATAGCTGTGACCCTAAAACTGGAGTCTTGTTAGTGATTAGAGGTCAGTTTGTACTTTAGAAAGAGATCTGTTAGACTGCCACACAAAAGATTTTATTAACAAATCACCCTCAAAACACAGTGCCTTAAAATTCCAGTAATTTATTTATTTATTTATTTTGAGACAGAGTCTCACTCTGTTGTCCGGGACGAGTGCCGTGGCGTCAGCCTAGCTCATAGCAACCTCAAACTCCTGGACTCACGCAATCCTCCTGCCTCAACCTCCTGAGTAGCTGGGACTACAGGTGCGAGCCACCATGCCCAGCTAATTTTTTGTTTCTATTTTTAGTTGCCTGGCTAATTTTTTTTTTTCTATTTTTAGTAAAGATGGGGTCTCGCTCTTGCTGAGGCTGGTCTTCAACTCCCGAGCTCAAACAATTCACCCGCCTCAGCCTCCCAGAGTGCTAGGATTACAGTCATGAGCCACTAAACCTGGCTAAATTCCAGTAATTTAATCTCATGGATCTGTGGGTCTGCTTAGTTTACTGGGATTTTCTCTGTTACACATCTCTCATCTCCCTCTCAGGCATAGTGGGCCCCCCGCAGCAATGTTTTACTCATGGCAATACCAGAAGTACGAGGACAAGTGGCAACATACAAGGCATTTAGGCTTAGAACTGGTAGGTACATGCTCAAGTCACCTTATTCTTCTGCTAAAGCACGGCATATAGCAGAACCCAAATTGAGGGATAGAGAAACATACTTGGAACCTTTACTAGGAGAAACAGCAAAGTCACATGGCAGAGAATGGTAAAGCAGGACACGTTGTCAAAAGGTATAAAGTGTTATTTAAACACATTAGAAATTATTATTGCAATTAAAAAATTAATTGTGTTAATGCATTTCCAAATTACTATTATAATTACTATTATAATATTCATCAATAGGCTGCTGCTTCATTTATCAATTCATCTCTTTCAACAAATGTTTTAGGGCCCGGTCAGAAAAGCATTTACCTTTTCTTCAGACTCATCACATAAAAGTCACATAATCTTAGGCAACTCATTTAAGAATTTTTTTAAGAAAACTTTCTTTTGGGTGTATAGCTCTATAAATTTTAACATATACATAGATTTTTGTAACAACCACCATAATAAGAATATAGAACAGCCACATTAGACCAACCAAATTCCTTTTCATTTCTCCTTTATAGTTAAAGCTGCCCCCTATCTGCTAACACCAAATAAGCTGTTCTCATTCCATATTGTTTTGCCTTTTCTAGATTGGCATATGAATGGAATCATGCAGTATGTAATCTTTTGAGAATGCTTCTTTCACTCAGAATAATACCTTTGGGAACTCATCCATGCTGTTGCATGTATAAATTGTTTCTCTTTTTTGCTGGTGGTAATCCATTGTATGGCTGAATCACTTTTTGATCCATTTGCTTATTAAAGGACACTTGGGTTGCTTCCAGTTTTGAGTGACTACAAATGAAACTTCTATAAACATTCATTTACATGTTTTGTGTAACATTTTCATTACTCTAAAGTAAATAGCTAAGAGTGGATTGTTGTATCAAATGGTAAGAAGCTTCTTTTTTTCATTCCACTGTATTTATCTTTTTTAAGATTATTCAAATGTGTTATTTGTTTTAATTTATCTAATAGTTTTTGAATCTCTTTTTGTATATTTCCCTAGTGGCTTCCCTAGAGATTACAATATGCATTCTTAACTTTTCACATTATACTTAGAATTAATATTGTACTGTTTCTAGTCAAACTGTAGCACCGTATCCCCTGTTATGTTTGTAATATTCATTAATTCTATATAAATTGAACAACTCATCAGACAATGTTATAATTTTTGCTTTCAACAATTTTACATATTTTTAGAAACTTACGAGAAAAAGTCTGTTATATTTATGTAGAGGTTTACCATCTGTGTTACTCTTCCTTTATTCCTGAAGTTCTAAGTTTCCCTCTGGTATTTTTTCCCTTCCACCTGAGAAACTTCTTTTTGCATTTCCTTCATAGCAGATTTGCTGGTGATGAATTCTCTTAGTTTTCATTCATCTGAGACCATTTTTGTTTTACCTTCATTTTTGACTGCATATTATTTTTACCAGATAAGAATTCTAGGTTGACAGTTCCTTTCTTTCAGTACAGTAAAATTTTTACTCCACTGCCTTCCTTCTGATGAGAAATTCACAGTCATTCAGTTATTCTCCTATATGTAATACATTACTTTTTTCTGGCTCCTTTAAATATTTTTTCTGTATCTTTTTTTTTTATTTTGATGTGTATGGGCATAGATTTCTTTGAGTTTATTCTGTTTGGGGTTTGCTGAACTTCTTGAATTAGTAAATATGTATCTTTAAACAAATTTGGAAAGTTTACAGGCAATGATTTCTTCAAAAAATTTTTCTGTACCACAATCTTTCTCTTTTCTTTTTGGAATTCCAATGACACAAAATGTTAGACCTTTTGATGTTGTCTCCAGGTTCCTGACACTGTTCACTACTTTTTTTTTTTCAAATTTTTTCTATTGTCCAAATTGGATAATTTCTACTGATTTATCTACAAGTTCATTAAGTCTTTCCTCTATTTTCTCCATTCTGCTATTCAATCCATCCAGTGCTTTCTAAAAAAAAATTAGAAGATTTAAAATATTTTAGCAGATTTTAAATAAAAATTAATGAATTTTTTTTTAAGTTCTAAAATTTCCAATTGGTTCTCCTTTATAACATCTATTTCTCTGATGAGACTATCTTTTCATTTGTCTTAAGAATCTTGTTACTTATTTGAGCATTTTATAATAGCTTCTTTGGGTTCATATTGGGTTGGTGTCTGTTGGTTTTCTTTTGGTAATTTTCCATATTTTTCTGGTGCTTTTATATGTTGAAACATTTTAGATTGGAGAGTGAACATTTTGAATATTAAGTTATTGGGGTCTGGGTCTGTACTGAATCCTATGGAGAATGTTTTGTTGTTGTTTTGTTTTGTTTTAGTAGGAAATTGCTCCTGTGTGGTGCTGGCTGCAATTTCTGCGTGTTCATGTGGACTGTGGTTCAAGTGTCAGTATGTTTTTCAAAGCCTTTACAACACCGTTCAGCTCTCTCTTGTGCAAGTGCCACCCATGGGCCAGTCTGAGGCCTGGGTCATAGTCTACCTCATGCTTCAGTTCTCAAAGCTGTTTAGGGTCAGATCCACCACTCAGCTCAGGGGTGAGCCCAAGAGTTCATAGAAAACTTCTTAAGATCCCGTTTGAGCCCGTTATCTTCAGTTTTCCCCAGACTGTCTGACTCCCAGGGTGCTTCCTTCTTGGTTTTCTTCTCAGTCTCCTCACCCTACCATGCACAGCCTGAATCTCACTCCACCTCCAGATTCAAGCGGAAGGAGAAAGAGGGGGAAAAATGAGAATTTTCTTCCATGGTTTTTGAACCACCTAGTTTTTCTTGTTAGAAGGAACAAGAGCTTTAGGCTGTCGCTGCCACTAGCACATGGAGTTGCAGATTCAGGAGTGGAGCTTGCAGTAGGCAAAGCTGAGAGACAAACAAGAAAATGTTTCTCCCAACTCTCTTTGTCACATAAAGACTCCACTTCCTAGTCCTGAGACCAAATAAATAAATAAATAAAATACAGAGAAAGGAAAAGAAAAGAAAAGAAGAAAAAAGAAAAGAAAAAATAGAGAAAAGAAAAAGAAAAAAAGAGGAGATTCAGAGGAGTTTCTTTTGGATCTCTTTCTGTCCATGTCTGGTACACTGTTCTGGGATTTCTGCTGGCTCTAAGGCAAGACTTTATGAATGGAGAAAAGGGAACACAGGGAAACTCCCCACTGAATTACTTGTACTTTGGGTTCTGTATTTCTTCCCAGACCACCCGCTGTCATTTACTTGTCAGAGTTCTCAAGTAGCTGCTTCCTGCATTCTGTGAAGGGCTACTGATTGTTGCATTCAGTTAGAGAGACAGAGTAGAGTTGTTACTTCAATTTCACTGGATCTGGAACCCTCACTTAAGTTTTGCACACATTTGTTACTTCATCTTCAAAATCAATGTGAGTGATTCTTGCCCTTTCTAATTCACAAGATACATACAGAGGTAAAATAAAATGGCATATTTGAAAGTGTTTTGTAAACTGTAAACTATTATGATAGTGTGGTGGTGGTGATATATTGACCTTTTAAAATATGTACACAGTTGGAAAATTTTTTTCCATTTCAACTTTATCATTCTTGGCAATTTCCCAAATAGGCACTGCCATACTAATAAGTACGGCAGTATCCGAAAAGTTTGGAAACCCTGTGTTAAACAAAGCTAAACAGGTTTCTTTAAGCCTCTGATTGAATTCCCAGAAGATAACTGAACAGTAGGAATTTACCTGTCAGCACTTTTATTTTCTATTGGTCTTTTAAAAAGAAATAAGTGCAGAATTGTTATTTTATAAGCATTCTAGAAAACTCTTCTTTAACATGAATAAGAATGTTATAAGCTCTGGTAGAACTTTTTACTCCCTCTTTAAATCACTTTTCAAGACTTGCTAACAGGCATATGGCTAGAGAAAGAAAAGATATTTTGGGGGAACATGTGGCTTTAAATAAACACAAAGATACAAAACAAAATATTGTCTATCAGGATATCCTTTCTCATGTTTCATTTAAGTAAAAGTGCTCTGTGGCTTCATTTTTCAAAACATGGTCTATTAGTGTGAAAATAATAAACAGACGTTCTTAAAATCAGGTACGACAATGAGAATACAGACTACATACTTGTACTAAAGTGGGTTTCTTATACTGGAGATAAAGCCAACGTCTTTAGGAAAGTTTTACCTAAATCCCGATGTATTTACACTTTCTGCTTCTTTCAGTTAAAAAATAATTTTTAGAATTTAGGAACATAACACAATAAGTTTCATGTATGTAACCTCATTTTCCTGTTGACTTACTAATTATTTCCCATCTATAATGGTTAAAATTAGAATAATTCAAAATAGTTTATCTCTTCTAC
>RJWJ010018034.1:0-32147 GCA_004363605.1 Indri indri
GGTTGTGCAAACATCATAGAGTATATGTACATAAACCTAGATGGTATAGCCTACTACAGACCTAAGCTTTATGGTATAGCCTATTGCTCATAAGCTACAACCCTATACAACAAGCTACTCTACTGAATACTGTAGGCAATTGTAACACAATGGTGAATATTTGTGTATACAAACATATCTAAACATAGAAAAGGTACAGAAAAATTACAGTATTATAATCTTATGGGAGCACGGTTGTATGTGTGCTCCATTGTTTATCAAAATATCATGTGGCACATGACTGTATATTACAAGCAATTAATTTCTAAAATATGTAAGAAACTCCTACAACTTAATAGCAAAAAGAACAAATGACTAAAAATGGGCAAAGGACTTGAACAGACATTTTTCCAAATAAGACATACAAATTGCCAACAAGCATATAAAAAGATGCTCAACATTACCAGTTGTCATGAAACCACAATGAAATATCACCTCAGACATGTTAGGATGTCTATTATATAAACAAAATCAAATGATAACAAGCATTGCTAAGGATATAGAGAAATTGAAACCCTTGCACACTGTTGGTAGAAATATAAATTGTTGCAGCTGCTGTGCAAAACTGTGGTGGAGGTTCCTCAAAAATTTAAGAATTGAACGATGCTGTCATTCAGTATTCTCACTTCTGGGTACATATCCTAAAGAATTGAAATCAAGATCTCGACGAGATAGTTGAACTCACCAGTTCATTGCAGCATTATTCACAATAGCCAAGATATAGAAACAACTAAAGCTGTTTGCTCTTAAAAGCAAAACCATTATCCCTAACTACTGATGACAGCTACCATAAATAACATAAAAACCATGGCAAAGAGTTATTAATGTAAAAATACAAAGGAAATTGAATATTTCAATATCAAGGAATTCATTTTCAAGATGAAAATACATATAAAAGCAGTGGCTGTTTAAAATGCTAAGGCAACGCATTCAGAGAAATATCCCACTTGAAAATCCAGCATCTTTCAGAGCTTCTAGTACAATGCCTGACATGGTATGTATTCAATGAATATTAGTTGGATAAATAAGTGTATATATATATATGTATAGTCATGCACCACATAACACTTTGATCAGTGACAAACTACATATGTGATGGTGGTCTCATAAGATTATAATGGGGCTGAAAAAGAACTATCACCTAGTAATCTAGCAGCCATTGTGACATTATAGCGCAATGTGCTACTCATGTGTTTGTGGTAATGCTTATGTAAACAAACCTACTGCATGGCTAGTTGTATAAAAATATAACACATACAATTGTATGGTGCATAACTTGATAATGGTAATAAATGCCTATGTTATTGGTTTATATTAATATATTTGCCATACTATACTTCTTGTCATTATTTTAAAGTGTACTACTTTCACTTTTATATCAAAAAGTCCCAAAACAACAAATGTCAGAGTGGATGTGGAGAGATAGGAACACTCACACACTGCTGGTGGGACTGCAAACTAGTAAAACCTCTGTGGAAAGTAATATGGAGATATCTCAAAGAGCTACAAGTAGAACTACCATTTGATTCAGCAATCCCACTACTGGCTATTTACCCAAAGGGAAAAAAAAAAGACATTCTGTAAAAAAGATATCTGCACTCGAATGTTTATAGCAGCACAATTCACAATTGCAAAAATGTGGAAACAATCCAAGTGCCCATCAATACATGAGTGGATTAATAAAATGTGGTATACGTATACCATGGAGTACTACTCTTCCACAAAAAACAGTGGTGAGCTAGCATCTCTTGTGTTCTCCTGGATGGAGCTGGAGTTCATTCTACTAAGTGAAGTATCACAAGAATGGAAAAACAAGCAACACATGTACTCACCATCAAATTGGTATTAATTGATCAACACTTATGTGCACAAATGGTAGTAACATTCATTGGGTGCCGGGTAGGTGGGGAGGGAGGGAGGACGGGTATATTCATACCTAATGGGTGCGGTGTGCACTGTCTGCGGGTTGGACACACCTATAGCTCTGACTTGGGCGGGGCAAAGTCAATATATGTAACCTAAACATTTGTACCCCTGTAATATTCTGAAATAAAAAATAAAAAAAAAGAAGCTAACGCTGAAACAGCCTCAGGAAGGTGCTTCAGGAGGTATTCCAGAAGAAGGTATTATTACCCTAGGAGATGACAGTTCCATGCCTGTTATTGCCCCTGAAGACCTTCCAGTGGGACACAATGTGGAGGTGAAAGACAGTATATTATTGATGATCCTGATCCTGTGTAGGCCTAGGCTAATCTGTGTGTTTGTACCTTGGATTTTAATAAAAAAGAATAAAAAGTAAAAAAAAAATAAATAAAAATTGAAAAAACTTATAGGATAAGGATATAAAAAAGAAAATATTTTTATAAAGCTGTATAATGTGTTTGAGTTTTAAGCTAAGTGTTATTGCAAGAGTCAAAAAGTTAAAAAAAGAGTTTATAAATTAAAAAAGTTATAGTAAGCAAGATTAATTTATTATGAAGAAAGAATATATTTTTTAATGAATTTGGTGTAGCGTAAGTTTATAGTGTTTATGAAGTCTATAGTGGTGTAGAGCAATGTCATAGGGGCCTTCACATTCACTCACCATTCACTCGCTGCCTCACCCAGAATGACTTCCAGTCCTGCAAGCTTCATTCATGGTAAGAGTCTCATACAGATGTGCCAATTTTTTATCCTTTAGTTTATACCATATTTTTACTGTATCTTTTCTATGTTTAGATATGTTTTATATACACATACTTGCTATTGTTTTATAATTTCCTGCAGTATTCAGTACAGTAACATGCTGTACAGGTTTGTAGCCCAGGAGCAATAGGTTATACTGTATAGCATAGGTGTGTAACAGGCTATACCATCTAGGTTTGGATAAGTACACTGTATGATGTTCTCACATTGAAAAAGTTGCCCAAGGACACATTTCTCAGAATGTTTCCTTGTTTAACAATGCATGACTATATATAAAATGTACAAATATGTAGCCCGGTAAAAATCAAGTACATTGTGTATACACACACATGCATACAAATATGTGTATATAAAGTATACAAATATATGGCCTGGTAAAAATTAAAGACAGCACATGTATGTGTATGTGTATATTCATAGAATATTGAGCAATCATCTGAAATGGTGTTGTACAATGGTGGTTTTTATCCAGAAATCCATGAATAGATATCATTAAGTATGAAATTCTTTTTAAGTTATGAATTTTTGTACATAAGTGTTTGTGTTATGTTATTTTGTTTGTATTTTGTAAAAAGAGGAATGAGATACATCATTCTTTAAAATCAAATTCTCAAAAGGTAACTTGACCAAATGTAGAAAAGTACTGCATTATTTATTAAAATATGCACAAAATGTTAAGTTGACAAAATTCAGGTTAAAAAAGTTTGTAAAACAGAATACTCTGTTTGTTAGAAAACTGCATATGAACACATATACAAGTACATGCATGGGAAATAATATATGCCACAAAGTATGAACAGTGTCTTCCATGGTCGATTTTTGCCTTTTTCTTTTTGTATCCCTGCACTTTTCAATATATTATAAGGCTGCACTTATGTGTAACAAGAACCAAAACGATGAGAATTTTTAAGTGTGTAGAATTTACAAGAGGGAAACTAACAAAGAAAATATAATAGTAAATTAAAAATAACAAACTTGTGTCTGATTCTTGTGCAGCTAACTCGAAAGACCCATTCCAGTCCTTGCTATCACACTATTTTTATTCTCCAAGCAGGCCATGCTCTCCCCCTTGGTTTCATGGTTTAGCATTTACTAATTCTTTCTCTTTATCATGCTTAGTTAAAGTCATTTGTTCAGATTGTATTTAGTCCTTGCCTTTCCGGTCTTGTCAACACCCAGAATGTGTTACTAGTAAGTGTTTAATATACATTGTTTGCTTCAAAGGAGAAATAAATGAGTCATTCTTTAAATGAACTGGATGCCAAAAGATAGGTAGAAGTGACAGAGATAAGTGAAGGGGGCATTTCAGAACAAGAGAAAATCTAAGTCATTTAAATTTAGTATTCAATGTTCTAATCACAGTAAAGAGAGGGACTTCCTTTAGGAGATATTGTGTGGAAAAAAATCACATATGAAAATAGTCGGATGGTGGGGTTCGAGAGGCCTATACAAAAGCCTAAAATTCTGGAGAAATTTGAACATATCTGAAAACTCCCCATCCCCTATTGGTAAACAGCAAGCTAAGAAAAATGTGAACAGTCTTCTTTTGAAGGAAGTCAGTAGGAAGTGATTCATTTTCTCACATTCAAACTTTATATCCCATATGTTTATTTTGTTAAGCTTTAGGTTTTTAAATGGTTCTTTTTATATTAGGCAATGCCTTTAATATTTCTTATACATTACAAGCAACTAATATCCATATATTCATATATGCACCCATACCCACACACATCCTCCCCTCACACACACACATAAGCCCCTTTTATGTGGCAGAAGGCAATTTTATTTAATGATGACAATGATGGATAGTTACACATTTGTAATCAATTGCTTCAATACCTGCTCATAATCCTACAATATTAAAAAGAATCCCTTAACATTTACTCTTGCTGCTCTTTAGAAAGCAAATATATTTCTGTTCCTGAATAAAACACTGAGTATTAAAGATTTAGATAAATTACACTGACTACTGCCAATGGTGTCCCCTACAGTGAATTAAAAAATACATTTAGCATGAAAACAAGGACCAGATGTTATTTTTACAGTCATTGTTCAAATGGCTCCAGCGAGCAGCATTTTCCCTAGTGCTCCTTTGACTTCTCATAGAGAGGATGACTTATGGGTTTTTATGTCTATGAAAGGATAGACAGGGTAGCAATGGTGATGATAATTTAACTCATAATGATATCGTAAACCATCTTTCTGAAGTTGAGTAACAATTCAACAAAACACAGAGCTGGCTTAGTCTTGAGAGTCCTGGATTAGCAAAGTCGTTCCCCATCACTGTGGCACAGAGCCACGGAGAATTTACATGCCATACTAGCAAAGAGAGTCAAGAGACATCATGCTGCTTTATATTCCATTACATTTCATTTAGGATAAAGCGATGAGACAGAGGGCTTCTGGGGAAACCCACTCCATTTCTTCAGGGTTAATCTAGGATGTGTTAAAGAGCCATCGTACTGAGTAAAGAGTGTCTTTCAATAGAATGGACTTGAGGATATGATGAATAACTTCTCCGTAACACCGAAACAGCACGGACAAATTGTGCTGAGGCATTCTTACTCATTTATGTAGTTTGACACCTCTACCAGATATTCATCCTAGCTGGTTTCAAGGAACATTAACAAACAAGGAGAGAAAAGGCTTCTAATTAGCTTAATGCTTAATAGGTGGGAAATTATATGTAGATATGACTGTAAAGATCTGTTTTCTGAATAGAACTTCTTTCCTATATGGTAGATATCAATTAGGTTGTTAAGTAAAATAAATAAATAAATAAAAAGACAACCTGGTAAAATGCAAAGAACATGGAAAGTACTCCGTAGATGTAGACATACTAGGATTTGAATTATAATTCTTCCATCTGCTCATTGCATGATTTCAGAAACTTCCAAGACTTTTTTCTCATCTATACATTTGGTGTAAAAATAAATACTTTCCAGGGCCGATATGAAGATAGAATTAGGAAAATTCAAATACAATATAAATAAGTGAGTAGATTCTCTTCTTGTTAATTGCCTATTTTCTGCCTTCCAAAACATAACCCGTGGTAACAGCTTTTCAGCTGTTCTTTAGAGCTTTTACTTTGGCTGGAATATCTGTTCCCTACCCTCTACCTCTAGTACTTGTTTCTTCTAAGTGTCCAGAAGAAATGTCACTGATTGCTTTAGAGAGAAATCACCCACTTATTGTGCACTCCTAATAACCTCATTTCACAAACTTTGCTGGATGGATTGTGTAGTCTTAAGGATCAGGAGCTATTTGATGTCCATCAGTTTTCCCCAAAGCCTGACACAATTCCTCCCTCACAGTGGGTGCTTCATATGTATTGTACCCTAACTGATGACTGACTGACTGAATGAATAATGAAGTGTTAATCTAAAATATTTGTACTTCAAAGTGTTTTCATAAACATTCCTTCAAGGTAGGAGGGAATATATTGTTTTTTATCTATGATAATAATAGTAGCTACTAAATTTTGAGCATTTAATGTGTTATGAGTGGATCATGGAGATATGTATATGTGTTGTGTGTGTGTGTGTGTGTGTAATTTTCCTCACAACCACTCTCAAAGCTAGGTTTTATCATCTTCATGTCATAGATGAGGAAGTGCATGCTTAGAGCAATTAAGTAAAAATTCCAGTGCCACGTAAGTAATAAGCGAAACCGAAGTCTACATTTCACATTACTAACTGAAGTGAAAACCTCCAAAGATTTTGGGATTTAGGATACTGATTCAGGATAGAACCAAAACTAGAATCTAGTTCTCCTGAAAAAAATAAAAATCAATAGTGGGAAGAGAGAACAGAGTGGGAAATCTTGCATTTTAACTCTAACTATAATGAACTTGAGATCACACAATAAAGAAAGTTAACGACTTTCCATAAGAACACATTCCCAGAGGTCTATATCCCTACCTATGAGTGTGGCTTAAGACATACATTGCTGTTTTGGCTTATTCCCACTCTGGAAAGTAAAGTTCTTTGAACTAAAGGTAAGTACGTAGAAGAACATCCTTAAATTCCTCATTACTCAAGACACAACTGGAGAAGCAGACAAGAGGCTTTCAGAAGCCTTTCCAAAGTCTAATTAGTTTTGCATTTATTTTGTGGTGCTATGGGCCAAGAAAGAGCATTCATTCATATAAAGATGAATAAACTCCTGAAGAGAGGAAAACCACATCATCTCTTGCTTAGATTACTGCACAGCCTCAAATAAATGGCTGCGCTCTTGCCATTTTATTGTAGTTTTTCCACAGAGCAGCCAGAATGTTATTTTTAAAATTTTGAATAGTTAGATAATATCACTCTTACCACTTTAAATTCTCCAATATCTTCCTATTACATTTAATATCCTGTTTAACATCCTTGCATACCCTTTATTGCGCCACTCTCTTCAACCTTTTTCCCTGCCACACTCTTAATTTTCTAGTCTTGAATTTATCTACAGCTAAGATCTTTCCCATGGCAGAGTCTTTGCCTGTACTATTTTGTTAATCTAGGATATTTTCCCAATCCTTCTACTGGCTAATCTTTCTTCAGATCTCAGTTCAAACAGCAGTTTCTCTGAAAAGCCTTTTCCTGAACTCTCTCTCTAAATATGAATTCAGTCATTTTACTCTCACACAGAATTGCAAAATTTGCTTTCTAACATTTATAAGAATTTATAATTATATTTATTTATTAAACACTTCACTTTTCCATTTAACTGAAATTCCAAGAACAAAACCTAAGACTCAATATATATGTAAAGATGAATTCATAATTCAATTAAAACATCTTAGAATTTGGAAAGATTTTGTTCTTTTCTAGATTTTCTATCAAACAACTAAATTCACCAAGAGTCAGGGTTAATTGGCATCAGTATACATCTCCGCATCTCCTTTCCAACTAATTATTCAATGTCACAGCAACAAGGCTATGGGATTTGGGAAGACTTTCTAAGAAAAAGGTGATTAAGGCCACATTATGATTGCAACTTATCTCATCAGCAAAATAATGTCCCAATAGGCATTATTTAGCAGTTGTAAAACCAATTAAGTGTAATGGTAACATTCTTAGTAAAAATACTAGGAGTTTGTCAAAGGGATGTAGCATTATTGCTAAAAAGGAAGAATGAAGCAGAATACATCAGGGTCGAAAATTTCTGTCGCAGGATTTCACTTTATTAGCTCATATTTTGTGAAGCTGTAAACCAAGCTTTTATTTTGTCTCATTTTTCATATATCAAGTGTTTTTAGCACTATTACTACCATGACTACCATTTACTGAATGAGTATTAAATATACTGTGTTCTGAATACCCACTGTATAATTTAACATCTTCAACAACACATCAAGCTATAAAGTATTTTCTCATGAGGAAAAGTGGCTTCAGAAAACCTATTATAGAATTCTCAAGTTTCTAGCTGATAAAGCTAGAATTTGAACCCTGGTCTATGTGCCCTCATAATTTAATCCCTTTAATTATTCTCATACAGAAATTTAAACTGTTATCATTAAATAAAAATTTATATTTTTCTATTAAATTAATTTAAATAATCATTAGTGCTAATAACATGGCCATATAGTGATTTCACTCGCAATATGTTAATATGATTGAATTATAATCCAAAAATTTTATTAAATTAAAAAGTGATTTATATCTTATATTGTTTTCAATCTAAAGACATGATCATTTATGTAAATTTCTGTATGGACTGTTCTATCTGGTATATTTTTACATAAATTACTATTTACAAAACTCCCCCTTATCTGAAAATATGATTTACATTAATTAATTTTAAAAAGATAACAGAATTTCATAACATGTCACTCCATTTATTGAAGGATATGGAATATTGACAGCTTCATTTTCACAATACTTACTCATGTAAATATAAAATTACACTTTCTTCCTGTATTACTCTACACCACTGTAATTCTCTTCTGAGGACTTTTTTTGACCAATGAAAAGTATAATTATTTATTCTTTAGTGAATTTTTATTGAAATTAAAACATAAGCAAAATTTCAGTGCTAAAACCTCATTTTAAAGTACAAAATATCAAGCACATAATGGTATCTAAGAATGTAAAATCCTGGATCAGTACTGATTAATATATCTTTGCATTAGCATTGGTGGGGCATAGATAAAGTTACAGCAAAAGCTATCACTGAATACTTATAGATCTTTTCCCTTTTGGAAAGCGTGTATCTAGGTTTTTTATTTCCTAAAGCTTTATCTTTTATAAATTATAAAATCAGTAGATGTTTATAATAAAATTTTCTATCTAGACGGAAAAATTTCTCTCAATTCTCAATCCTATCCTCTCGATAAAACTATTGTGAAAAGTTTTATTTGGTGTTTATATATCTATATTATATATTTATATAATATCTCATTTAGTGTTTATATGTCTATATTATATATTTTATATATACAGTTTTATTTGATATATATATATAAAATACACATTTCAATATATAATATATATATATCCCACAAGACTGACCCCACTTCAGATGCCAAACACAAGTAGCAGGCTCCAGGATTACCCATAGCTTCTGTCTGAATTGGCTACAAATCTGAGGTTCCCTGAACTCATTCCCAAGGTTCAATAATTCACTAGAGCAGTTCACAGAACTCAAGAGAACTGTTTACTCATCATTGACAATTTATGACAAAAGCTATTTTAAATGATACAACAGAATAGCCAGATGAAGAGATACACAGGGCTAGGAATGGGGAAAGGGCTTCGGAGCTTCCGCACCCTCTCCAGGTGAGCCACACTCCATGTCTTCAATAATCCAGAAGCTTTCCAAATCCTGTTCTTTCGGGTTTTTGTGGAAATTTCATTACGTAGACATGATTGATTAAGTCATTTGCTATTGGTGATCAACTCAACCTACAGCCTCCTGTCCCCACAGGTCAGGGGCTGGGGCTGAAACTCCAACCCTCTAATCCCACGGTTGGCTTTCTTGGCAACTAGCCTTCATTCTGAGGCTATCTAGGAGCTCCCAGACATCAATTATCTCATTAGCCAACACAAAGATATATCACTTTGAAAATTTCAAGGGTTTTATGAACTATGTGCCAGGAAAGAGAAAGAGACTAAATGTGTATTTCTTATCATGTCACAATATCACAAGGGGTGATTTTTTTTTTTGGTTGGTTAGACTTAAGAGGGCCTATACCTGGAGCCTGGGTCATTTCCCAAACCAACCAGATCCGTTTAATGGAGGTGTAGGTGGAATGGATTTTGAGGCATGTAGCACGATGTTCCTTACAGAGGGCAGATAGTTTATAGATTTTCAATATTATGTGATTAAGAGTATTAAATACACTGTTATCAATGTATTTAATAGTTAAGAATTTACTGCTTTTGGAGAAAGCAGCTGAAATCAGTCTGTGCTAGGTTAGGGAGTTAACAGAAAACGTGAAGAAGTGAATACAGTGATTAGGGATCACTCTTTTAGGATTATGGTTTTGAAGGGAATGAGAGTTACAGTGTGCTAGAGAGGTACCATTATAGATTAATATGGGATGATTAATTCAAGGAAACAGGAAAGAAAAATAAAATGTTGTATTTGAACTAAAAGTCTGTTTTGTAAATTTTTAGAAGTTTGCTCATATCATGGTAAGACCTTGATTTAAGGAGTACTTGTAATCATAAATGAATGATTTACTCTGATGTTAAATATTGTTAATATTGTCTTCATTTTGAAATCAACTATACTGAAATATTATACCCTGATTTCCTTCTGGGACAATGGGATTAAGATTCCTTTTCTCTCAGTCATCTTGGGATAACTAAGTATCATAATGTGTATAAAGTCTCTAACACAATCATTAGCATGTAATGGTATTCAATACATATTTTTCTAGTCCATCTCCATTCTCTGAGTTTCACTGATAAAACAAAGATGCTATTCTAGAATATCTCTAAGATTTAAAAGCAAATTATTCTATGATTTTCATTTAAAAATATGTTTAACAGCAAAAGAAGATACAACATATAAGAGGAGCAATTTGAAATCATCCCACTCTAGAAGCAGGAGAATTTCCTGCTACATCTGCTGGTTTTAGGTTTACAAGCAGCTTGGTTACCCACAATTCTTTATGATCTATGTCTTGTTTTTACAAGGTCCAAGCATCTGTGAGTTAATGAGTAGGAAAAAGTACTGGTTTCCTATAAGACAGTCTTTTTGTCCCTTTACATTGTATTATATACTGCTTTTGATCTTGGGTTATCATTATTGTACAATATGTCTCTCAGGTAACAGATATGTTTGCATATATTTATAAGAAATTAAAATTATGCATTTCTTCAAGAAATCCACAATCAGTAGTCTCCTATGCTGCGAATATAATATCTTGTGGTCCTAAGTCAACATACAATATGCTCTTGTTTTTGAACCCCATATATTATCACAAGCATCTTGCATACCAGGTCAGTAATGGTCACTGTATATTATTATAAAGTTAATGCATCTTAGAATCATTCTGTTTTGTGCTGTACATCATCCTTGGCAGAATTGTCAGCTTCATACTTGTAGCTGCTCTCAATCTGTCATCATAAATGATAAATGAGCATTGGAGTCTTATTTTCTATTGTACATTATAGTCACTATGAGAATGCAAGACCAGCATATCTTGGCTTGCTCACAAGACCCTTATGAAGATAAGAACTTTACTAGAAAAGCAGGGAACCTTACATTTCTAATTAAACAAATAATACTATGAAGCAGCTAATTTTTTGGCTCAATACCTTTGGAATTTAAACTAAAGCTCTGTTTTTCTATATAGATTTCAACTAATTATTTCAATTATTTTTAATTTCTATGATTCTTGGTCCCTGAAGTAGGACTGGTGCAATTTTTTTCAAATAGATAACGTTGAACACTTGTCAGCAAATAAGAAACAGATAAATGTTGTATGACAGTTCTCCATAGGTGTCTCACGCTTCTGCATGCCTTGTGAGCAAGGCATTACTTTCTGTTTGTTCTGGACTATTTTTTTCAAGGATCTTTGTACAGTGAAGAGTCTTGGAAGATAAAGATTGTATCTTTTTTCAGAGCAAATGACAGGTTTGCTCACAGTTTAGGAGACAAAGATATGTCTCTCTCCAAAGCAAATGTTAGGAATGCTTATTTTCCATTATAATAAAAACATTGTCTTTCTCTGGAGCACAGGTTAGGCATGTTACTGCCTATTATTCAAATTTGGGGTTTCCTAAGCTCTGGATTTCTCTCCTGTAATACAACTCAGTGTGCATAGTTATCTATCTGGACCTATCTGTGTTGTTCCTGAGGACTTGGGGGACAGGTTGGAAATATGTTGAGGCTCATGCTATTTACTGTACTATGAGAAATAGGCCCTTTTGTTTCTGATCCTGGACTCTTATTTCACCTGCCAGTTTCTTCCATGAAACTTTGGTAGGTGAACTTATTAGGTTATAAATAGGGTAAAATCAAGATCTGTCACAGTTCATGACTATATGTGTAAGAAAATGAGGTGGGTTCTGAAGATTTCAATAGAGAATTTGTTTTGAGGGACCAAACGCAGCAAAAACAAACAAAATGCATGCTTATTCATAATTATTCGACCCCATTCTTGATTTAAAAAAAATCTATTTACCAATAAGTTTTGTGTAATATAAAATATGTTATATTGCTGAGAGAGGAGATGCAACAATATTGTCATGAGGAAATTAAAATCTTTGGAACAAATGTTAAGGTACTTCTTTACAAACCAAAATTAATTTGTGTGTATAAAATTTATTATTATAAATGCCTATTTCAGAGACATTTACGTAATAATTCACATAGTTATTAATAGGAAAGTGTAGGGTAGGGTGCAGTGCCTCACACCTGTAATCCTAGCACTCTGGGAGACTGAAGCAGGAAGATTGCTTGAGGTCAGGAGTTCTAGACCAGCCGGAGCAAGAGTGAGACCCTGTCTCTACTAAAAATAGAAAAAATTAGCCAAGTATGGTGGTGCAAGCCTGTAGTACCAGCTATTTGGGAGGCTGAGGCAATAGGATTGCTTGAGCCCAAATGTTTGAGGTTGCTGTGAGCTAGGTTGGCTCCACAGCACTTTAGCTCAGGAGACAGAACAATACTCTGTCTCTAAATAAATAAATAAATAAAGGAAATGTATTTAAGTTTATAGGCAGATAAATACATTTTAGGGCTTTTTGAAGTGGATTTTCCAGACTAGGTATTGGACTAGGGATGTATAACTCTATAATCCAAATTTTATGTTAATTGATTATTAGTATTAATTCTTTCCTGGAAGAAGGTTATATGACTTAAATTATACTTTTATATATGTGTAATGGATTATGTTGTTGTTTACCCAATAATTATAGGTTATTTCTTCCAGTCCCATTTTTTTCCATTTTTAATAGAACTTGAATTTTATTTCGATAATTTATGTCCTTACATGAGCATGTACTTCACTAAGCCATGGTGATTCTATTTTCCTTGCCAATGCTTTGTCTAGAAATGGGTATTTGAAGCAATTTAAATTAAGGAGATGTGAGGAGAAGTCTATGGGGGCACTTCTGAGCATGCTTCACTCACTCTATAAAGAAACAGTGGAAAGGGATTCTCTCCTTTCTTGATTTGACATTATGTCTGGAAATGCAATACTCATCAGCGATCATGGGAGCTGTTAGCTTGAGGTTCTGATTTTTTATGCAAGTGATCCAGAGCTGAAGACTGTAAAGAGTTTGGGTGATTGATGAAGATGAGTCACTGGATTAACCAATTCTGAGGCTATCTGGGCGTGGTGTCATGTATGTGAGATAAGGAATTTCTTTACTAAGTGCACCATCTGGGGGATGGACATGCTTGAAGCTCTGACTCGGGTGGGGCAAAGGCAAAATATGTAACCTAAACATTTGTACCTCTGTACTGTGCTGAAATACAAAAATATTAATGAAGGTCTATAGACCCCTAATGAATTACGTGTATGTGTTTTTGTGTGAGTATGGGTGTGTTTTGTGTAGGTGTCTAGGAAAGAGGAAAGGGGCTGAAAGTCATAGACTACTGTTAAAATCTGATCTAGCTCTAGACGAAGCTAAAATTAATGAGGTCATTTTCGAGGTCTATGATAGTCTCATCAAGTAAGAATCTTTATTTGATTTACATACTGACAAAGACCATTTCTTGTTAATCACCCTAATTATATTATGCAAAATAGTAAATAATGGTATTCAAATTCTGCCCCCTTTTTTTATGTACTGCAGAATCTTTTGTTCATGAAAAACTTTACCTGATCTCAGTATTTAAAATGAATTAAAGAGAATCTGTATTGCCTTAAACATAGGTACTGGCAATGGAATGGAATTTTGCTGCTTGGACCGCCACTTTTCTTCAGTCTGTGCAGCCATACCTAGGGGCATTTCATGTAACCCCTAAAACTCAGTTTGAAAATCACTGCAAAGTGGGGATTTGTACCTAGGAATCTGGTTGTAAACTTAAGCAAAAATTAAATATTATAGAACAGCCAATAAGTTTATGCTAGCATTATATGCCCAGCATGTCTTCATTAAGTATGTTTAAATGATGGTGGTAACAGAATTTCATAATCATAACTAAAAATTTGTTGAAGTGGAAATAGAAATGATGTATTTTCTTGATTCTAAAGCATGTCCTTAATGTGATGGTTTACTCTTAAGCCTGGAAAAAGCAACTTATTGCCTACGAGAAAATTTTTGAGTTTCAAGAAAAGCAGTTTTTAAAACTTTCTATATTATAATATAGTCTAAAAGTAATCACTTATATTAATGTAGCCACATTTGGCTAGATGATGAAAAGAAAGAGAATTAATGCTTAACAGAAACAAAACAATCAAATAAACAAAATCACATTTCTTATCTTGGAAAAATTTTTGTTTTATAAATGATTAAGAAGGAACCTTTAAGAATTGAGCCCAAGCACAGATAATCAGACTTGCCTCTAAATGAAATAAATTCTAGGTGTGAAGGAGGAAATTAAAAATGCAGTACTTGCCTTTTTTTTTTTTTTTGCATTGGTTAAAGTAAGCAAAGTGATATTCTATTGAATGTGAAGAGATGCTACATAAGTAAACATGGGCGATTTAGAACCGTTCATCTCTAGTACTGTGTTCAATTTACCATCTTGCAAAAAAATCAATAGGCCTAGCTCTCTTCTTGTCTCCCCTCCTTACTTCTAGCATCATGCCATTAATCTGAGTTTAATGGGTACAGCAGCTTTAAGAGATGCTGTCTTTAAGGTAATGCAGCAGTTCTTCCCTGGAATCACTAATGTCTCTGATTGGACAACATGATAATCTCTTCTTGCCTGGGACCCTGTGAAATCCTATATAATGTCATAGTTTCTTAAGCCAAAATTCTTCCTATTGTCTACTGAAAACTTTCAGATCAAATCTGTTTTCAGCCTAAGACATACTATGGAAGTAAAGAAGAAATATAGAAAGTCTGTGATACTACTGTCAGACACAATGTAAGTGAGGATAAGACAACTAAGAAATAAATTGACTATTTATGTATTAGCTTCTGTTGCAGAATCTGTTATCCATCTATTATGTAGGGCTTATTCTATGCCTAAATCTAGGTTAAGCACATGTGCGTCATCTCTTTTATTCATCTAGTAAAATCTCCATTTTTTATTTTAAATCTGATTTTGTCACTCCTTCCTGAGACCTCTAATGGCTTCCCATTGAACTCGTTTTTAAATCAAAGCTATTCGTCATAGGTATAAAGCCTTATATGCCTGGATTCTAGGTTTTTTCTTTTTAAAGACAGCCAATTTTTACTTTATAGGTGGAATATCTTTTTAAAACATCTCTTTGAAGGTGCTAATTTAGAATCTTTTTCAAGTACTTCTTTTTCCCAGAAAGCTTTATTTTTCCAGGTTCTCATTGGTTCTTATTTTTGAGTATTTTGATTTCTTTCAATTTCCTGTATATAATGGGTAATGAGTTTGATTATTGTAGGTGGCTTTGTGGGTTTTATTTGCTTTTGGTGGCCTTTTAAAAATATATGTGTGTCTCTGGGTAGATTCCATCACATAGCAACTTTTGCTTCAGTAGAAAGACACTCAGTTCTCCCTCTTCCCAGTTGAGAAAATTGTTAACAGAAGCCTCTGATCTGGGGCTGAACGTCCATCTACCAGTCCAAACATTTTCAGGAAAATTACTCTAATATGCTAGAGAAAAATTATCTGGCTTCAGTCTAGGATCAATTACCACTTTTGCATTGGATTGCGCAGAAAGGGCTTTGGGAGGCTATAGGACCAGTTTTTCCAACAAGTCACTGTGTTTTCCCCTCCTATTTTTACTTTTGATAATCATTGTTCCTGCAGACACTCAGAGAAAGTCTACCAAGGAAAAATAAGTTTCTACCTTGACTATTGCCTTATCATTGGAGGGCTCTGAGGTGTAGTTCACTGTGTTCTAGTATGTTAGTCATCACAATACCATGTGCATGCTATTTAGAAACTCTTTAAGATTTTTGGTGCTCTAATGTTGTGTGCTTCCCATTCACAGTACCTTCTAAATTGGTATTTAGTTGTGCTTTCCTACAATCATAGGAATGGGACTTGGGGAAAAATAAAAACTAAACTTTTAAGTTCTCTCCACATTTCTAAAATATAATTATTATAACTCTATGTCCTATAAATATAAATTTGATCATAAAAATTCACTGGCATACGGGAGTCTAATGTGAAAAAATCATATACTAAGCTTTGGAGAAACTTCAATTAATTATCTTTTTAATGCAAATGTGATATAAAACTTATCCCAATACACAATGTAATTAAATCACAAATTAATAAAACTTTGAATCCATATAAAGAAATCAACATTACCATTCATATTTTAAATGTGAGGCACTCATGTTAAAATATTTGAACATAAATACTTTCTATGTAACAGCAAAAGCTAGTTAAAATGGAAATTGTTTCCATCTCAAATGTAAAAATGTATTATAATATGTAAAAATAGTCTATCAGAGATATAAATGGAGAAATAAAATGTTCTCAAGTGACTGAAAGAGGAAATATAAATGGAGGAAGATCTGACCTGGTGTGGTAATAAAAAATCTGCAGAGACATATTGGGTGGGAAAGAAAGTAAGTGAATGAAAATGAGGAAAGTGAGCTATAAAACATTTTTTTGTCCTAAACTCTTTCATTTTCTGAGGTCAACTTTATAGTTTTGTCCTCTGAGATCCACTTCTCTTTTTGGGATCCACTTTGATGACTGCATAGGCAAAAGGTTATAAACTCCAGGACTCACCTACAGGGAAGTATATTATAAGGCCCTTGCATTAAAATGTGGCTCTCTTGATTTACATATTTGATATAAAACAGAAGGTACTGAATAGATGAATGTCATCTATGATCTTAAAACAATAATCTGGCCCACCTATAGATTTTTGTTCTGAATTAGTTTTAAAACCTCACTGAAAAATTTTATTTTAAAGAGAATTCTCTTTATGCATTTTGGGAATAAATAACTAGGATTTGAAGTACTTGTAGGTGACCTGCTAAAGCAATGGAAATCTATTCAGGAGTCTGCATCTTTAATTCAGGTCTCCTATAATTTTCTTAGGTAAATATGCAAAAAACAACAGTCAAAATTTATACTACACTGAAGGAAAAAAAAACATCAGAAGAAACAATAGAAAGTGGAATCAGATTTTGAAATTATTAGGCATAGGATATGGGACAGTTTGAGTATATATCATAAACATTAAGTTTAAAGGGATACTAGAAACATAATCAAGAAACAAAAATCCATAAATAATAATTAAGTAGATTAGAGAAATAACTGAATAGCAATTCTGAAATAAAAACATAATAATTAAATAGAAAGTCAACATCAGCAAGATGTTCACTAGACGTGCCTGGTACTTGTCCCCCCTAAAAAAGATCAAAATGACAAATAAACAATGAAAATTTGACTAGAGTGCCTGAAGGAGACAGCTGGGTACAGCAAAGGAGCAGCAAGATCCCTGGGGAACACAGAAACCCAGGATGGCATTATAGAGAGAGGAACAAAACACCATGCTTCTCCTTACCTGTCTCCTCTGCCAGGTCATCTCAGAGACAGACAAACTGCCTATTGCAGGGAAAAGGGAAGCAAGTGTCCCCCAGTAGCCTCCATTACCACTCGAGACATTTGCAGGACTCACTACAGGAAAATTCTACAGCCTTCACAGTCCCTGAGCCCGGTTTGGAGAGCTGCCTGGAATTCACATGATTGCTCTGCTCCAGAGCAAAAGCCTACATTGTGCATTTCCCAACCCCCCATCGCCAAGCTGCTGTAATACAGCACCATCTTGAAAATGGAACCACTACTGGAGCATGCCCTGCTCTGGGGGCCAGTAGCATGGCATCTCTCCAGTCTTGGACTCTGCCTTCATGTCATCTCACTTACACAAGTGGCTATAATGTCATGACCCTGCTTGCTCAGAGCCTAGATCCAAGAACAACTATAACACTGGTACTGCTCAACAGGGAAGAATGATGCCATGTGCCTGAGCCCCCAGTCATAGAAACAATTTTTTGGACCTTCTGTGAAGAAAGTTTCTTAATTACTACACAACCAACATCCTAGAACCCATCTATAGGAATAAGTGTTCCTATGAGACCTAGTCCATAAAATCAGAAAAGGCAATTGTTCCACCAGTTGCATAAATATCTATGTAGGGATACAAGAAAAATAAAAAAGGAAAGAAACATGAAACCTACAAAGGAACACAAGGAACACAAAAATTCTCCAGAAACAGACCCCAAAGGAAAGGAAATTTATAAAATGCCTTAAAAGCAATTCAGAATAATAATCTTAAGAAACTCAATGAGATGCAAGAAAATACAGATAAACAATTTAATAAAATCAGGAAAACAATTCATGATCTGAATGACAAATTTAACAAAGAGATAGATATTACATAAGAAAAAATAAACAGAAATTTTGGAACAGAAGAATTCAACCAGTGAAATAAAAATACAATTGAGAGATTTAACACAGACTAGATCTAGAAGAAGAAAGAATATTTAAACTTGAAGAAAGATCTTTTGAAATAACCCAGCCAAGGTGAAAAAAAGGAATAATAATATTAAATATTGAAGAAAGCTTACAGGACTTATGGGATACCATTAAGCAAACTAATCTTTATGTTGTGGAGATTATGAAGGGAAAGAGGTGGAGGAAGGCACAGAACACGTAATAGCTGAAAAATCTCCAAGTCTTGGGAGATATAGGGACATTCAGATCCCAGAAGCTCAAAAGTCCCCAAATAGATTCACCTGAAAAAAGTCCTCTCTGAGGCACATTACAGTCAAACTGTCAACTGTCAAAGACAAAGAAAAAATTCTAAAAGAAGCAAGAAAAATGTGTCACGTTACAGATAAAGTAATCCCCTTAAACTATCAGATTTCTTAATAGAAACCTTATAAACCAAGAAAGAATAGAATAATATATTCAAAGTCCTGAAAGGAAAAACAAAAAACAAAAAACACCAAACCCTGTTAACCAGAATACTATACCCAGCAAAGCTGTGCTTCAGCAATCAAGGAGAAAAGCAAAGCTAAGGGAATTCATCACCATTAGACCATCCCTGCAAGAAATACTTAAGAGAGTGCTACAACTAGAAGCAAAAGGATGATAATTCCTCTCATGAAAAGGACACACAGACTGAAAATGGAGGAATGGAAAAAAATGTTCCATGCAAATAGAGACCAAAAGTTAGCAGCAGTAGCTATACTTTCGTGGTTTTACACAAATTTTAAGATTTATTTTCTATTTCAGTGAAAAATGTCATTGGTATTTTAGTAGAGACTGCATTGAATCTGTAGATCAGTTTGGGTAGTATGGACATTTTAACAATATTAGAGCTTCCAGACCATGAACACAGGATATCTTTCCATTTATTTGTGTCCTCTTCAATTTCCTTCATCAATGATTTACAGTTTTTAGTGTAGAGATCTTTCACATTTTCTTTCACCTTTTTGGTTAAACTTATTTTTAGGTATTTTTTGAAGCTATTAAAAGTGAGATTATTTTCTTGATTTCCTTTAGAGATACTTCATTATTACTGGATAGAAACACTACTGACTTTTGTATGTCGATTGACTATTCTGCAACATGGTATTGAAACCTCAAAATTAATTTTTAAATAAAGCTCTAAAAAAAGAAAAAAGAGAGTATATGTGTGTGATTTATGAGCAGAGGGAGAGAGAATTTCCAAAGAAAAGCAATTAGATTAACAACAAACTTCTTAACAGTAAAAAGAAGCTCTGAGGCCTTAGAATAATATTATTCATGTTGCCAGAAAATATAAATTTTAGTTCTGCATCCAGAAGCATTGCATATCATGAAGAAAGGTGAAAAAAAGACATTTTTAGCAAACAAAAACAGAGTTTACCCCATAATATACCTTATTTAAAGATTTGAAATTCTTTAAGGGAAATTATCCTAAATTGAAGATCAAAGATGAAAGAAGGTACAGTTTCAAATATATTTAAAAAAAAATGATTAACTGAAACAAACGCTGACTCTAAAATGTAATAATAATATTAAATTTACATATGTAATATTTCTGTGGCAATATTCTAGGCATGGTTTTGAACATTTGATAACCATTAGTAAAATTAAATCACCTCATCAATCTTTTCAGGAATGTACTGTTACTATCTGTGTGACAAATAAGAAATGAAGAAACAGAGAAGTTGATGAGTGGCACAGAGTCCCACAGCAAACTTGCAGTAGTGCCAGGGTTTGACCACAGCCAGTCTGGATCCAGCATCTACATTTTTGAGCATTATACTTGATGTTTTTCTAATATGTGGAGAGAAAAAAAAAACAGGGAACAATAAAACTCTTAACAGCAACAGCAGCAAATGAGATAATGATATCTTCATATTTAGATCTATGAAGCCCCATTGGAATTCTTTAACACAATGAATACATTACTGTGTAATTTATATAATCTCTGAAAATTAAAAACCACCCACCATATCCACAGCATGACCTATAATGTAATTTCTTGTCAAACATCATCTGTAGTGTTCTTCAATCTCTCCAGAAGCTTACTCAAGGTGAAGAATAATATGGTATGATCATTTAAAGTAAAAGAATCACTTTTATTATATTCCATTTAAAATCAAGTCAGGGATTTGAAGGGGTGCCACAACTGATTATATGTCTAGCTTCGAAAGCTATTTACTGAACCTCTGATTATATGAACATATTATGCTAGCTCCTTTCCTGTAAAATTAAAACAAATCACCTTCCTTCCTCTTTCAGAGGCAAAAGATATAGAACCTGCTAAAGTTTATTTATTTGGCATTGAGAACACACGGTTTGCTAAAGGGAAGATTGAATTTTCATCCTAGCTCTTTAGAAACCAAGACCAAACATCTCTGTGTATTTGCTCTTATGTCATGAGAACAAAAGATAATTTGGTTGGTTTTTATCTCATTTTCAAAAGAAATTTTAGGATAAAGGATACAGTGCCTGGAAGATTATTCCACTTTTCAATTGAAAATTTGAAACGTATTGTGGCATGTAGAAAACAAACTGGATATCTATTAATCAACACAAAAAAATAGAAATAAAATACCCAAGACTACTGATGCTTTTTCTCACTTCCTGTGAAGAAAGTTTCTTAATTACATGTTTAGTTGAAGAGTGTCTTCTGGTACCTTTCCGCATTACTTAAAATCAAACTTACTTCCTTGGATATGTTGTAGTGTTTAACAAGCAAACAACCAACACACATTACCCATAATTTTTCTCTACCTTCCTTCGCCAAGTTCTCACTTATCATCATTTTAATTATTGAAAGATGTTAACAGTTCATCAAGTTAACGCTCTCCAATCTTCATTACTACAAAAATGGAGACCTCTAATCTCCTTCCTTTTCCACTCCCTTTGGTTCAATGTATTTTTATTTGTTTGATTACATTGTTCACATCTGGCGGTTTGATAATGCCTTACAGAGATCATGGGCCTTCATATAATAGGAAGATTTTGCCTTTACCCTACCTAGTCTACAGTTTCTTTGCATGAGCTTTAGGTTTTGTAAAGCTACCAGTTGCCTTGAAGGAGAAGATGGATAGAAGATCTGTTGCAGAGAAGAAAGACTAAATTTGGAGAAACAGGAGAAGAAATACTAAGACGAGTAAAGCTAGTAACAGATTGCGACACAGGATGAGCAAGTGATACTACCTCACGGTTGAGATGATAGAGGACGTCTCAGTGCTAGGTTTGAGAGACAGAGGAAACTGTCACATAGCAGAGAGGTTGTAGCCATGCTGTACTAGAGGAAGGAAGATTCAAGGAGAAGGGACAGATTCAAAATATTATGTTCCTGAATCCCAGATAAGACTGCTTTGAGCTCTGTGTTATGTGAGAAACTGTAGTAAAGTCTTTGAACTCTAATTTACTGAGTTCTTGTTTTGGAATCCTTGGTATTTAGGAAGTTGTCTCTCCCTGAGAGGATTTCTCCAGGAAGGATGATTTCTATGTACTGATGACAACTAGTTATACAATCTAAAGTCCAAAGTGGAAAATAAGAATATTTCTTTAAACATCAAGGATATTCTTGGTCACAGATCAGAGTAAATGTATGAGAATGTATTGAGATAAGAAATCAAGTGTAAAGATCTAGAAATACTAACATAATTTCCCATTGTAAATTGTGAGTTTGTGGTTCTATTATTACATTATTACTAAACTCACCAGGTTAAATTGACCTTAAGATGCAAATTTCTGAGCATGCTCAGTCTCAAACAGACTGACCACTGAGTTATCTACATATGCCTAGAATCTACGCTATTATTTAATATCTGTGCACATTGTTTCAAAAATATAAACACTGCAGTATGAAGACTCGAAAAATTAAATCAGAGTTTGACGTGACCCAGCATTTGTCAACAGCTTACTTAAAGAGTCTGAGAGAACAGGAGAAAGGACACACTGCCTTTTCATTTTCTTAGATTAAAATTCTAATGTTATATCAAGTTGGATCATCACAAACCATAGTAAATGGACTGTGTTATCTCTGCCCCCCACAAATATGGCTTTGCTGAGTTATGATTGAATGCTATCCCCTCAGCTTGGATAACTTGGCCAAAGCTGCCTGAGACTGATTAGATTGTGCTCCAACACAAGTATTAAAATAGCAAGTGGGGCATGAGGCTTGTTCTCCTCAAGGGAAAGTGCTGAAGCTGATTGCTGGGTGGCTGTTTTTGCACAGTAAGGGATACAACAGAAATCTGATCTGGATTCTATAACTAACATTTTGAATGTAAGTTTTCTGTGTGTATATGTATATGTGTGTGTTGGAAATCAGGTAGTTAAAAATATTATCTATTTCCCCTGTGATAGTTATTAATACTAATGGTACAGCAACAATAATGAAATATGATGTTAATGATAATATGATTTATAAGTGTTTAATTATTTTTACGTGGGTCCTATAATCACAATAATAACAATGATTCTTATAGCTATGTGATATAAAACCCATTTTAGACTAAGTCAGTGGCTAAATGAAAAAATTAAAATGCAGAATTATTTGTGACTGGCATTTACTTCCGAGGAAAACAGAGAAGAAATAAATACAAATATTTTCAGAGGGGGATAGCATAAATATACTTGAAAAAGAATTTCAGCTGAATTACTTATCCTCAAACATTAAGAGAAAAAAAGGAAGCAGGAAAAGAGGGATAGCATAAAAAAAAAACAGAAAAAAAAATTAGACATTGCTCTTATAATAGCAAGAAACAAATAGATAATACAACATAAAGTCAAAGCCAAAATGTTGATAACGTTTAACAAATTCTGGTGATATGGGATTGGAATATATTAACATACAAATGCAGAACCTGGAAAAATTGGAAGTTTTGTTATAGAACACAGGACAGGCCCTGCAGAATTTTGTTTGAAAGGTACGTCAGTGGCATCTCTTTAAGGCACTCTGTTAGGCTATCATTTATAGACAGTGTGTCTCAAAATCAGGCATTCAAAAGAGTCATCTGGAAAAAACTTTCTAAAAAGACACACACCTCCTCTCCTCACTCCTCCTCCCCTACTCCTCCCTCCTTGCGCCACTCCCACCCAAGGAACAGAGAAATACATTTAGCATCTCTGGAGTAGAACCCCAGTACCTTCACATTAAATACCACACTCAGATAATTCTGTTGTGGGTGACTCGCGGACTAATATTTGAGAAGTGTTAGTTTTCACTTTCCATTAGTTAGGAAAATAATTGTATTTTAAAATTTCAAATCGCAGTAAAAGAAAACACAAAGGCTATCACATGTGTAAAGATGTTCAAAAAACATCTTTTAAGATGGTTTCAGAGGGAGCATAATGCAATAGTTCAGGGAGCAGGAATTAGAGTTAAAAAGACCTACATGTGGGCCTTGTTCTAGCACATCCTGGCCACAGGAACGTGAGTGCATGATTTAAACTCCTTGAGCCCTGGTTTCATAACCACTTCATAAAATGGGGATAGTAATACTCAATGCACAATATCGTGAGAATGAAAGGAGGTAAGAAATGGAAAACATTCAGCACAGTCCTTGGCACATTTTTAGTATTACTTTCTTCTGTATTTTAACCCTAATCATTCTATTTGGCATTATCTCTAACTGGTAAATCAATTCAAATATTTTAAGTAGATTATAAATTACTAGAAGCATGTCAGAGAATTATGCAATTTTTCTTGATAATTAGTAAGTGGGAACACAAACAAATTTAACTTTAAAGATTAAAAAAACCTGTGATGCAGCTGAAATTATTCAAAACATAAGATAATGCAGAAAGTGCTTTGTATCATAATATATCACAAAATCATAACATTATATATCATAAAATTCACCAAAATTAAATTTCCTATACTGTAATCGGACTTCAAAAATATTTCTGTCAGCACAAGAGTTTTGAAAAAGTTTAATTTTTTTTTTTAAGGAAACAAAATGGAATGCAAGACCTAGTCCTTGTGTAAGTAGGCTTTAAAGGGAAAAAAATACTGTGCATGGGCAGGGATAAGTATGGTCACAAAGTTATATAACATCTGTAGAAATTATTCTACAATGTCAGTATAATTACCATTTTGAAAACAGCAAAAGGAACACACAAAAAGATGAGGCTATGTTTGGACATCATTAATACTTCAAGCCACATTGACAGGACTCCACCAAGAAATTCACGCATATTGGAATAGATTCCAAACTTTGTGCCACACAAGCTGACATTAACACTAAGAGCTTTGTTAATTTGGCAAGAAGTGCAATGTTTCATCAGAATCCTGACAATTTTTTGGCTCTTTATTAATGTTTTCATGGGCATTAGGACATTAGCCGAAATTCTGAACTGTTACATAGAATGATGATTTTATTGGGAGCAAACCTCAGAAGTATGCTCTTGCTTTTAGCATCCATCTAGCATCAGTTCACTCTTTAGCATACAAGCATTGTTTGGTTTCAAACTCTTGTCTCTTCAACAAGGATGCTATGAAGAAGAGGAAGATTATCATACTATCTTTTGGCCGATTTGAAGAGGCCTAAAAGTGTGCCCACATTCACTGAAATAAAGGGCCATCATTAGCCCATATGGTAACTTTGTGAGGATTGAATAAAAGATGACTCTTTCTTCAAAAGGATAGCACCCCATATGCCATGACTCAAGATTTGGCAAGTGGGGTGCAGGCTAGAATTCATTTTCATCTTTTTTCCTTGGTGGAGTGCCCTTGCCTAGACCCCAGCCTATATAGCCATCCAAGCCTGCCTAGCCCAGGATCCCCAGTGGAGACTGTCACTGGCTTGATTCTCTTGATGCTGAGTGATCTGAATGGGTCTGGGCACTAGTGTTTCCTCAGAGTTTAAGCTACTCTAGGTGCATGCTGGGGAGAGCAAGGGACCAGGCTTTCTACAAGCTTCCCATTGCATAGCTGCCAGTGCTCACAGATGCTTTGGCCCACGGCTTGCCTTGTGAGGTCTCTGGCACATTTATGTGTTGGGGAGATCAAAGATATGAATCCAACCCAGCTAGAGGGCCATTTTTTGAGCATATAAATTCCCAGAGCTCATTAATATAGGCAACTCTTAGGCAGGCAAAAAAGCATAAAAATTTTAATTCCCTCCCAACTATAACCTTTATCAATTTTAGTCACTTAACTTTTTGTGTTTATCTATTTTTAGTGTTAATTTACTTGTTAATGGAGATAGCATAAAATTACTGGGTTATGAAGGATCTCAATAAATTCTAGATAAATGTTTCAATATTAATATTGAACTACATTAAGTTTTGCCATCTGTGCAGGTCAATGAGCAGGAAGTTGGCTTGTGCAGTAAAAGGACTTGACTCAGGTCTGGCATATGCAAACCCTGCACATTTCAAAGAAAAAGACTGCCCTGGTTGGCTCCTGCGAGATAATGTCTACCGGTTTGGAATATCCTGCCTGATAAAAGTGTATTTGTATATCTAGGTTTTTTGGGCCATGTCAGATAGTTTGCACTAATGGTGTAGTTTATGAGAGAGGATTTGGGCCCTGCTGTGTCAATTTAACTTCTGCAGGGGCTGGAGGCAGAGTAATTAAAGTCAACCAAGTGACTGCTCCATGTCTATGAGACCAGTTCCCAAGAAAAACTTTGGAGAACAAAGCTTAGCTGAGCTCCCCTATTTGCCAATATTCCATAGGTATAGTCCCACATCATTGCTAGGAGAATTAAATCTTGTTCATACATCTTTACTAGGAGAAGACAACTGGAAGCTTGGGCCTGGTCTCTTGTGGTCTCTGCCCTACCCACCCTTTACCTTGCTGATTTTAATCTGTATCTTTTTGCTGTGACAAACTGTAGTCATGACTATAACAACTTTTTTGAATTCTATGAGTCATTCTAGTAAGTCTTAGGGAGTCTTGACACTGTAATGAGGGCCACAAAGCATGGTCTTAGGGACACCTGACATAGTGATAAAGTATTTCCCATCTAACTTATATTTGAAGAATGAAATCAAATAAAATGCCATGTTAACTTGGCAAAAAATAGAAATAGTTATCGTAGTCAGTGTTGGCAAATATATGGATAAATACACATTCTGATGGGAATGTAACTTTATATAGTTTTCTTTTGAAAAGTTTTTTTGTCCTTAACTTTGATAATTTAGAATTCACATATTTTTTATCTGATTACTGTACACTGATGGTTATTTATTTCATTATTATTTATTATATAAAAATTTGGAAGTAGCCTAAACCTAATAGTTTTCAATAAGAAAACAGTTAATAAACTATGGTGGATACATACTACTGAAATGTCATGTAGCTGTTAAAGTTAGATATATATGCAATGAATGTGAAGATGTTAAGTAAAAAGAGCAAGTCTCATGGACAATTTGTCCTTATAAACCCTTTTATGCTAAAACATATTCATGACCAGCCTGGGCAGCATAGGGAGACCTCGTCTCTACAAAAAAAAAAAAAAAATTAAAATTGTCCAGGCAGGTGTGGAGGCATATACCTATTGTCCTAATTACTCATGAAGATAAGGTCGGATGATTGCTTGATCCGAGGAGTTCAAGGCTGCAGTGAGCTACGATTGTGCCACTGCATTCCAGCCTGGGAAATAGAGAGTGAGACCCTGTCTCTAAAAGAATGAATGAATAAATAATAAATATTT
The DNA here is from genome assembly GCA_004363605.1 of Indri indri. Classification (NCBI taxonomy): domain Eukaryota; kingdom Metazoa; phylum Chordata; class Mammalia; order Primates; family Indriidae; genus Indri; species Indri indri. The sequence continues at coordinate 27,393 of RJWJ010018034.1, forward strand.
CTGTCTGTGTATATTTACACAAATGAACATACACAGATACGTACACAAACATAGGCATCTCTAAAACATAATTAGGAAAAATGCAAAATGGATATTATTAGCAGTGGTTGCATCTGGAAGAATAGTAAGATTAATAGGGAATTTTGTAGTTTTCTTTTATATTCTATATTTATTTTTAAATTCGCACATGTATTAATTTTGAAATTTAAATATGTAAATTAAAATGAGGATTTTTTGTAGAGAGTCACTGAACGAAGAGTATAATACCCATCAAGTTTTGAAAATACATGTGTGTACCGAGAATTGGTGTAGCTCTTGGATACAGATGACAGCCACTGGGCATGACAACTAGGGCAGCATCTCTTTTGCTTCTCTTGAAAAGTCCATTTCACTTTCTAGACTTTAGTTTGTTCATATGCGAAATGATAGGATTCGAGTAGAGGACCTTACATAACCCTCCTACATCTAATTTGATATAATTCTGTACTCCTTATTACTGGAACTAAATGTATATGCAATCAGTTGAACGAAGTTGGATTCTACATTCAAGATAAGGCCACAATGTTCCCTTTAAAAATTTGGGCCTTGAGACAGAGATGGGATCACAAGTCTCTCTGGAGGCTGACATGGTATAAGCTGTTTGTAAAACTAGGTGCTCTCTGCTGTAAAGTTTTCTGCCATGTGAATTACATGGTGAGTCTTCAGAGAGAATAAATAAAAACCTAAAGAATAGCAAAAGTGGAAGATGGTGAAATATTCTCGACATTGAACCCCTGGTTTGAATTCTTTCCAAGGCCTGGTAATACTGATGCCCTGGTGTTCTGTGAGACATTCATTGCCTTTGTAATTCATTTCCCTTTTTGTTTAGAGTACTTCAGTTTTGATTTTGGTCATATGCTATGAAAAAGAATCTTATCCAAACATACATTCTCTTTCCTCTCCATTTCCACTTCCCTCTCTGTGCTCAAGGCAACTTCATATTCATCTAAGTCACTTATGTAAGAGGACAGAGTAATATGTTAAATTCATTTATGTCAAAATGCTGGTGACAGTACAGTACACATTTCAGAAGCATCTGTCATTTGTAAAAGAGATGATTTGACTTTTTGCAAAGGAATGTATTTCTAGTGGTATAATTTTGATTACTTAGACATCTGGGGCAGGATCTTACTCTGGTGGACAGAGAGGTTTAGCCTCTCTCTGAAACTGTGTAAAGGCCTGATATTTGCAGGCATTTACAAGGTTAAATTGGAGAGTTTTGTCAAATGAGGCTGATGATTGCACATTCTCCAAAAAAGGTGTTGGGTTTGATCTTACTACTGCTCCAATAATTTTGCTTTGTCTCCAGGGAAATAAGCAGGAAAGTTTTTTGAATACCTTTGAATTCAAATTTGAATGTTTCTTTATTGGGAAGCACAATGATGGAAATCTTACTAGAATTAAGAAAATGATAGCTGTATTTTTTTAAATTGAGATCATTAAAACACACTGCTGGCCTTTTTATTTCATTTGAGAGCTTCTGTAATTAAAATAATGTTCTCATTTAAATCATAGGCTTATAATTCCCAAAGATACATTATTATCTATCCAAATATTGCAAAATGTAAACAAATTTCCACTAGAATGCTCACACAATAAAAAAGTAATTGCTATTATTATTTTTTCCACTGCTGAGTACTTAATAATACAATTTAATTGGATAATTTAAAGTCGTTAGCATAACAAAAATACTCAAGATCACATAAAAGAGTACTTTTACATATTATAAATTTCAGGTTTATTAAACATAACTTTTGGAGTGTCTATATTATAAAATTGAAATCACAACACATTATATTTTCACTTATTAAAAAAGAATCCTGAGTAATGAAGCTTACTCAGGTTTAAATACAAAGGCTCTAAGTTAAGTACAAATGAAAAACTTACGTAGACTTCAGTTTTCTCATTTCTATAGTAGGAGTAACAGCAATTCCCTCAAACCATTTGTGATGAAGATTAAATTGAATCAGAAAAACAAAGTGTCTGAGACTGTTACATCACGCAATAAACATTATTCTCTTCATTATGCATTATTAATTCCAGTGATGCAGTTATTTTTTCTATGATTCTATGTTTTATGTTGTAATTTTGCTCAGACTGTCTAAAATAGATACCTGAAGCTACTACTTTGGCAATCAAGGTAAGATGTGTAATTTGTGTCTTAATATATATGTAGTGTATGTAGTTTAGTATTATCGTGTGTTCTTTCAGAGCTGCTGAACCAAGTGTTCTGGATGAAGGTCTTTGGTAGAGCTCTTGATGACAAAAGAACAGAAGAAACAACCAGAAATCAATTCAAGAGGATGTTACTGTTGGTGAATACGGTTATCTAGTTCTCTTTGGTTCTTAGGAGGCAGTGAAGACTAGAAAAGAGTTCTTGCCTTGTTAAGTCTATGTTTTGGAATTTAAAAATGGATTTCGTCTTCTAGCCTGACTTGATCTCAGGAAAGATCTGTTATTCAGATTTCCTCAGCATTTTTTTTTAATGTCCCTTTCTTCATCTAAAATATTATATTTCATTTGGTTGTCATGTCTAGTTAGGGTCTTCTTGCTTGTGAGAGTTTCTGAGACTTTGCTTATTTTCAATGTCCTTGGTAATTCTGAGGATTACTAGTTATATGTATTGTAGAATGATATCTATATCCCTTTGAAACCTGTACTTGTGTGTATGTGTGTATGGGTGTATTCTTTTCTTGCACCTTCTAACTTTCTGTTACTACACAATACTATAGGTTCATATATTATATTTCCTACCCTAGTCCTAGAATCACTCATTTCTTCAAGCATCCCTGATTTTTTTTTTTTTTTTTTTTTTTTTAGTTGAAGAATGCTATTGAAACTATCTGGGCCCTAGGTATGCTTGTTGCTACTGGAGCGTGATTGCTTCTAGGCCCCCCGAGCTGACAATAGTATGAAGATGTATGTGGGTACTAAGTTATGTATATACACCTACGCATGTGCATGTGTGTGTGTGTATGTATGACCATTCGTGTCTATTTTAAACTAAACAAATGAGTTCATACAGATGTATCTAACCTTAATCCATTACCACATAGAAAATTTGGGCTTTGCCCCATAAATTCCCACTTTAACAGTGATAAACATGGCTCTCAATCCTTCATCCATTAACTTAATTATTGAATTCCAGTATACATGTATAGAAGTTTAATAACTGTTAACCCAATCAAGTAGATATTCACAATTCAAATAGACCATCTAAAAGAGAACATTGGAATGCGACAGAGAAGTGACAGGAGACACTGAGGGTAGAAAGGAGGAAAGTGAAACTGCCTGCTTACCCAGGATTGGGATTAGCTCTTAGACCCAGGAAGGGGTAAGTGAGAGAACCCCAGAGCTCCACATTCCCTCCATGGACTTTTACAATGCCAGGTAGGGGAGAGCCCCTGGACCCTCACAGGTGTCCAGACTGGCATAGGGAGCTGCTGGAGATTGTGCAGAGGCATTGCTTGAACTCACGGAGAGTCCCACAGGCTTCTAAGCCCTGAGCAACTGTAGCAAGGTGTCATTCTGAGGGCCCAGCTCCCAGAGTTCTGTGTCCTGCCCTGGTGCTGCCGCTGCAGCTGCCAGCTGCTGGGCCAGGGAGCGAGAGGAAAGGCTGGGCACTTTCATGTACCCCAAGGACAAATACCACTGCTACTGCTGTGGGCTACTGTGATATCATGGTGTCAGTAAACCATGCACCCCACAACTATCTGTCTCCCCCACAGCTGCCTGCCTTGTTGTTCCCACTGAGAAGGGCCTCTCTTTCCTGGTGGTGGGCCCATAGTGCAGGTACCACTGCCCTTGCCTGAGTATTCCATTGGCAGCCTGGGGATCAGCCTGCCCCTTCCTATCACAGCCAGCGCCTGAACCCAAGGGCACTAAGAACAAGTCCACTGGCCCCAGTGTCACCTATCCAGGACTCAAGCTCACTGTTTGAAGGATAGATGTGCAACATAATCTCCAGTGAGGGAGGATCCCAGTCAGAACTGAGAGGTATGTGTTGCTTGTGTTTGTGCTGTGTGATGAGAATTGGGCACCTCATCCTTAATGGGTAGGTGAAGGAAGGGTGTGGCCTAGGAGCCTGGGCTTCTATCCATGACAGAAAATCTTTCAGCCTGGGGCAATTCTGTGATTTGAGAAAAGACAACGTGGGACTCAGCTGACTGTTTCAGCTTGCTGCCAGCAGCCTGCTGCTGGTGGGAAACCCACTGGGTCAAGGTAGTGAGAAATAGGCAGGTCCCACTACTGCCTGGCAGGCTCTGGAGCCTGGGCTGCCCCTCTGCCCCTGTGTGAGCTCTTTGATACAGCAGAGGCACCCCTGCCCCTCTCTGGAATGTTGCCCCAGGGATCTGAGAAATGTCTCCTGAACCCTGTAAGAGATGGCACATGCACCCACCTTTGGAGAGCCTGAACAGGGGCATGCCTGATCCAGCCCCACCCAGTTGTGCCCTCTCCCACTTACCAAGGCAGCAGTCATGGGACAGGGACCCTTGGGAATTTTACCACCCTGCCCATTGCTTAGGATATCTTAGTATTTCTCCTGGTTAAAAAAGGCCCAAGCATAAATTCCATTGCCACCACCACAGCTGCCTCTCTCCTACAAACACTACCTACTGGCCCATAGATTAACTTACAAAGCCCATTACGACTTCTGTAGACATACTTGCACAGCACTCAGGTAGTAGACAAGCTTTCAATTACCTCAGCTACCAC
>RJWJ010018035.1:0-32170 GCA_004363605.1 Indri indri
CCCGGCCTGGTGATTTCTTTCTTATTGCTAAAATTTATCCTTGTCGGTTTTTTTTCCTGGTAGAGGGAGGTATATAGTTATACTTTTACTCAAGGTGATATGGTAGGGAAACACATAGCATCTAAGTTGTCTCTCAAATTGCTCTTTTAGTACTTTTATTAGAAAAATAAAATAAAAAGGTAAATCTTTGTTGTCATTTATATTAAACAACATTGTTTTTCTTTGTAGGCAGTTAGTCCTTTGTCATTGACAACAACAGATTCTTCAGAAGGATTCTCCATTGGGAATTACGTAGGCCTTATTAATAGGATTGCCCAGAAGGCAAAACTAACTGTAAATTATGAACAATGTGAATCGAAGGAGCATGGGCCCATGAGGTGAGATGTAGTTCAGCCTTTCCTTCTGATTTATTGTTTGTTTGTTTTTAATTCTTTTTTTTTTTTTTTTTTTTGAGACAGAGTCTTGCTTTGTTGCTTGGGCTGGAGTGATGTGGCATCAGCCTAGCTCACAGTAACCTCAGACTCCTGGGCTCAAGCATCCTCCTGCCTCAGCCTCCCGAGTAGTTGGGACTATAGGCATGTGCGACCAGGCCTGGCTAATTTTTTCTATTTTTGGTAGAGATGGCGAGAGGAGTGTTACTCTTGCTCAGGCTGGTCTCGTACTCCTGCCTTCAAGTGATCCTCCCGCCTCGGCCTCCCAAAGTGCTAGGGTTACAGGCCTGAGCCACCACACTCAGCCGCCTTGTTTTCTTGTATCTAAGCAATAAAGTGGGCTTCTTTTTATAAATAAATCCATGCTTATCTAATTTTCCAGAAATATTTCTGCTTTTTGTACATTTCTGTATGGAAGGTTTTATATGATTCGTAAGCAAATGGGGACTTATGATTTGCAATCAAAATGCTTAATTGCTGCAGCCGTGAGATCCATCTATTGTAATTGATCAAATTAGGGTAATGCTTTATTTCTAAGGTATATCTGGATGGTTTAGCTGTGGGACACCTGAGAGAGTACAGGGTACCTCTGCTTGCAGGACACGGAGATCTTCCTGTCACTGAGGTCACGATGGCAGTTAACCATGTGACAATCTTTGGCCACATGTGCAAAATGACTCCCCACCAGTGTCAGGTTAGGGAGCTGTTTGTCCAGGTGTTTGTCTCTCATATTTGATTAAATGGACAAATACTATGTATCAGAAGGAATGCCTTCCAGCCCTAGACTTTGAAGAGACCAGGATTTGAGGGATCTGATGAGGGAGACAGATGAACTGGAGCTTGAGAGTTACTGGGAACATCACCAGTGAGCTAAGATGTGTGGAATTGAGGCAAAAGAACAGATTGGAACTGGAAAAAACAGAAAGCAAATGAATATGAGGGAGATTGTTCTCAACTACAACTAACCAATGAAATGAGAGAGAAGAAAAAATATCTATTAATAAGTGACAAATAGTCCCATTTAGTATACTGTCCTATGAAGTAACTCAGCCATTTACTTTTTACTTTGATGGCTTTTGGGCCAGAACCAGGAAGAGAAAAATGTGACAGTATTCATTGGAATGAAATAGTCAAAAGCGAATTCTGTGAGCCCACCTCAATAATTAAGAGACTATTTTATTTTTCTGTAGCTCAGTTTTTTGATTCCTTTGAAATAAGTACTCTAACATTAAATACCTAAAAGAGAGAAGAAGTCTATTTGGGGGTACCTGAGCAAAACGGGCTATAGCAATGATCCAGTTGCTCAGCCCAGCTCTTTAATTCAGGGCCTACTGGGGAAGACTTACTCTGGTTGGATGTGTTTCTCTCTATGACCTCCAATTGAAACATAAAGCAAAAGAAATGCAAATACTGGAATAATTCCATGATATAAATTGCCACGTCTATTGCTTTGCCCCTTAAAAATAATTCTTATATAATCGTCCACGTAGTCTTGCCTAAGCACAAATGTCCTTACGTCTAATAAAAGGCAAGTGTGGACTTCAATGAGGGGCATATACACTGTTGGGATTTTCTTAAGTTTTTGTGCACATAGCAGGTGGCAGAAAATGCTGGAGTTAGAGCAAAATCGATGCTATGCCCATCTGCAAACGCCATAGCAGTGTAACCTCATAGCTTCTCCTGTAGAAGTCTCACTTTCTCTACTGGCCTTTTCTTTCCCATTTGAGCATCTCTGAAAAATTCACTGGATCTCTTTCTTTATTCCCTACCTCCATATCTTTTGATCTCTGGGGAATTTTAAAAAAATCACCACTTAGTGCTTTTGTGCCAAATCTTTCAACAAAGCAACAAAGAGTTAGAAGTTGCCTGGAAAGTGCAAGCTGAGACATCAGCTGATCCTGGTTATTCAGACAAATCAGTTTGCCGTCTTACTGAAGTTTTTACATTATACAAGATATGAAATATAAATCTATCTAATAAATTAGTGTTAACTTCTTTGTTAATATGTGACTTTTTTCAAATCATAAGTTAGATTTACTATATTTTTCATATTTGGATAAGTACTGTCTCATTTCTCCTAGGTTTCATTGTAAATGCAAAATTGGGCAGAGAGAATTTGATATTGGTAAAGGTTCTTCTAAACAGGAGGCAAAACAATTGGCTGCTAAACTTGCATATTCGCAGATACATTCAGAAGACCCCTATATGGTATGTACTGCTTTTGGATTTAATTTTTATATTTGAACATTCTCTCTGACTTTGATTTGAGGTTAGATTGTGTTTACATAATGCCAAAGCGGCCAGGTAGTTGTGCAGCAAAATGATTCCTCTGTTGTGTGTCACAGCAATGAGCCATAAGTCATGGAGCCATGAGGCCCCAGTGGGATAAAAGTTCAGTTGGCAACTCAGGGTTGTTTTTAAATCCAAATCAAACATCCATAAAAATGTATTCATTTTGCAATTATTTATGGTTGTAAGTTTGGTAATGTGGGGACAGAAGTGTGATAGTACAGAGACTGGGAGCCACTGTAGAGAAGTAATTTAGTTGCATTTAAGCCTACAAAGGGCTGCTCTTTCTTTCAGAAAGCTGATTCTTGTTCTTTTACTGCTGAGCATAACTTCAGAAGCATCCCTTCTGAGATCAGCAAATGGTACGTGTGGACAAACAATCGTGATATTTAATACATTCAAACTGCTGCCTTGAAAGAGCAACTTTTATGAAAACATTTAATGTTTAAGGGGGATTTGGAGAAACTCGTGATAAAAAATAGAATTGATAAACTAAGAGTTGTACCCTTTTCTTCTAGTGCTTCCGAATCATCATTGGAAATTAACTGTTCAGAGAATGCATCAATAAGAAATCATAACGATGACAGTTTAAGCAATTCTTCACATTCTGTGGTATAGTATTAGTTTCTAAACTGCCTACTTAATCTTACTTTCCTGTGTTTCCTCATTTAAAATTGATCTCCAGTATTCCACCATAATTTTCATATTTTTATCTCATGCACTCTTATTAAATAATAATATTCGGTAGCCTTTTGACTCCCTCTTTTCTTTATTAACCCCTATTCCTCACATGCAAAATTCTTCCATACTTCACTTCCATCTTTCCCTACTTACCCTTGTATTTTAGCATACGCCTGTGATCTTGCTTTTCTCTCCCACCAGCTGGATAATATTTAAAGGTTCCTTAATATAGTTTTGTTTCTGTTTGTAAAAATCAGAATTAAACTTAAAATTAAAAATAAACTTAAAAATCATATAATGTTTTAACTGGGTGTGGTGGCATGTGCCTGTAGTCCCAGCTCCTTTGGAGGCTGAGGCAGGAGGATCACTTGAGCCCAGGAGTTCAAGACCAGCCTGGGCAACATAGAGAGACCCTGTTTCAAAAGAAAAAATCACATACTTTTTATGGTGATGATTAGTGTTAAAAAAGTATTCTGTTTATAAGGAACTACAAATCAATAAGAAAAAGACAAGTAACGTAGTAGAAAAATGTGCAAAGTATCTGAACAGACATTTCAGAGAAGAGATACTCAAATGGGAAACAAACATGAAAAGGCAATTTACTTTACTAAGAATCAGGGAAATGCAAATCAAAACAACAATTAGATACCATTCCAAACCCATCAGACTGGCAAAATTTCAGTCTTGCAATACTAAGTGTTGGTATAGGGCTTGATGAGAGTATAGATACTGATGGACTAAGAAACATGGTCGCAGAGCCTTCTAGAAGTACAGGAGGAAGAACAATAAGAGAACGTAAGATGACTGATTTAATCATCTGAAATGACTTTCTGTTTTCTTTTGTTACAGGATGGTCTCAAAAATAGTCACAAGAAGGTAAAAAGGTGAGTGTCATTATTCATTTGAACATAGTTTGAACTGAAGTTTTATTTTAGACTTAGTCTGCTAGCCCTATTTATTATATCTTCAATATTTTAGAGTATTATACACCCTAATTTGAGTGGCGTTTCAGAAGAAGTAGAAAGCTTGAAATCTACAAACAAATAATTTAAACGTGCAGAGAAATCTTTGAATATAGGTACATGCTACCCTGTAGACATAAAATGCTACGGGAGTATTGCGAGAGTAATTAGTTAAGAGTATTATTTTGGATGAGGCTGACAAGGAAGTGGGCTTGGAGAGATGTTTTCAAGAGAAGTGCATTATTTTGCAAACAAGTAAGTAGGGTTAAAATAATGTCATAAACTTGGGTAAAAGAAAAAAGATCAAACGTTATGTCAATTCTGTTGAATCGGTTTCTTTAACTGAAGAGAAAAGCAAGGTTGGTAAATATGGTCAGAAACGAGGGTGAGATGGCAGCAGGAGCTGTTATGAGCCACCAGTGTATTCTGAACAGTGGAGAGATGTGTTGAAGAAGATGATCCCGGCGTGGATGCGTGGATGGAGAGAAGGGAGGTCTGCGTGTGAGGGGATGAGGCCCTCAGCCGCGGTTACTGCGGCACTGAGGAGGGATGAGGAGAGTTGGTGAGAGAGACTGTAAAGGAAGAGTAGATGTGATTGAGGGGATAGAGTCCAGTATCTGGGTGAGAGCATGAACAGGAGGCACGGGAGACAGGAGTCGAAGATTGCTCTATTTGGCATGGGACACAGTCAAGAACCGTGGCACTGATGGTGCTAAGGAAGTTGAAGACTCGAGGGCTTAGAGGGAAGATAGCAATTTGGATATGTTCAGTTTTAGGCGGTGTTTGAACTTCCAGTTGCGCGTGGCTTATCCCCACTAGGGAATAATGGCCAGAATAAAGGTTCAAGGAGGTGCTCTTCCTGAGGTTTTGAGTCCAGAGGAAGAAAAGGAGAGGCTAGTGGCACGTCAACAATGAGTGTTTTAAGGTGAGAAAAGGAACCAGGAAAGGGATGAACATTATTAGAGGACAGAGGAGAACTGTAAGTATATAGTTTTATAAAGAAAAAAGGTTAACACTTGCTACCCTGTTATTCTAATAGTTGACTCAAAATATAAAAAGCCTAGTGCAAGACATAAAACCTACTCTAAACAAGTTATGTTTGATTCCAGTTTTATTTGAGTTTTACATTCTACTCTTAATTTTTAGAAATTTGGCACCTAGATTTTGTCCTCCCGAGACGAATGGAAACAAGTATACTATGGACTTCAGGTAAGATGGAACTCTGAAATAGAATTGTTTAAGCATATGTTTGTTCATTCAACAGAAGGTTCTTAGGGGCCTGTTATGAGGTTAAATTATGTTTCCACCTGAACAGTTTAATTGTTGTAGGAAAAGCAGCCCTACAAAGGATCATTATCTCTTGGAGAAATAAGATTCAGACATACCCAAAGGGAATGTGGTACATATAGATCTCTCTGACGCTATGTGCATTTCTCTGGCATCTGTGCAAGTTTTTAATATTGAAAGCAAATACTCCTGCAAACCTGTGATTTTTTTTTTTAAAAGTACTTCCGTAGGGATCAGAATTGATCTACCTGAATTTGTTTTCTGTTTTCCAGCTCCATACCAGATTTCACTTGAAAAAAAGGTTCCTCCAGATACCCAAAGGGTATTTGGGTTTAAATGAAATATCTAAAATGAAGGAGGCCTCTTTGCAACAGGGGGCACTGAATATAAGTTTAAAAAACAGTAAAGAATCAACAAATATTTATAAAGCATCTAATATATAATTGGCACTATGCTGGGCCTTGCGTTTACAGTAGGAACAAACAGAAAGAAACAAACTCCTGCTCTCATGGAGTTTTGGGGGGACGACTGACATTAGATGAACAATTACATGTAAAATCTGCCCTTGCAAACTATGGTCAGAGCTCTGGAAGAAAAGCAATGGCATGGTGAGAATGAAAGCAAGACCCTGGGATTTAGGGTGAGAGGTGAGGCAAGCCTGTGAGGTCACGTTTGTGGGGAGGCCTGAAGGATGAGTTAGCACAGCGCGGTAGGGAGGCTCTGTGCTGGGTGCAAGGAAGAGCATGTGTGAGAAGGAAAGGGTGGAAAAGGTGATGTTGAGTGTTCAAGAAGCAGACAGGAGGCGTGGAGTGTGTTGGGAGTACAGTGAGCAGGGCCCAGCGCTATGAGGTGAGGCTGCAGGGGGAGGCAGAGGCCACATCATGTGGCACCTTGCAGGCCACTTAAGGGCTTTCTGTTTTTGCTGAATGCACAGGTTGAGCTATTGGAGGGTTTGGGCAACAGAGAGCCATGATCAGACTCAGTATCCATCCCTCTGGTTGCCGTGTGGATCATGGATGGGAGCAGGGCAAATTAGAAAGTCAGAGGTCCAGGTACTGCAGGAGTCAAGGTACTGCAGGAGCCCGAGGCAAGCACGGGCTGGGGTGAAGATGTTGGAGGGGGAGAAAAGTGGACAGATACCAGAGATATGTTTTGGAAGTAGAATTGACAGGCCTTAGTGATAGAATGTGGGGCATATGAGGGAGAAGAGAAAACCAGGTGTTAATAACCTAGGCATGCTCAGAGCATATGCCTATTTCTCTTATAAGAGCATGGTGGTGGCTGTGGCACACAATATGGCAATTCTTTCTAATATTTTGTGCTTGTGATAGGATTCTTTATCATGGCTCATGAACAGCCAGGAGTTGACTGTGGCTCCCGGGGGTGATCCGTTATGTTGGGCTCCCCATGGGAGGAGGATGGGGAGGGACTGCCCTTTGTGAACCTTTCTGCGAAATGGACCTTTCTTACTTAGAAAGAGCGAATAACATTTGTTATACAGTCCATTTCACAAGTGCCATTGCAGGGAAAGAGGGTGGGGAGGAGGGAAGGGTGGACACTGCATCTCAGAATAACAGTGGTATTTGTCTTTAAGGTTTGCCAAGGATTTTAACGAAATAGAACCAATTGGCACAGGTGGATTTGGCCAAGTTTTCAAAGCCAAACACAGAATTGATGGAAAGACTTATGTTATTAAGCGTGTTAAATATAATAGCGAGTAAGTAATAAATGTTTTATTTTTTTGAATGAGAAGGTATATTGAACTTGCACTATTCTCTTTTGTGTTTCCCTCATCTTTATTGGTGTATCATTTACTTCTTTCTGGTCCTCCTTAAACATTTCATTCTGCCAAGAGGAGCTTGGCTTGCTCTGAACTTTGTGGTTATTTCAGTAAAAAAATGGATATACCATTGATCATCCTTTTGAGGCTGTCGTGAAAACTGAAGCTATAGAATCATTTGGTTCAAGGTGACCTTTGAGATGTTCTAGGCTCACTTCTTTATTTTACAGATAAGGAGACTGAGATGCAAAGATGCGAACTGATTTGTCTAAGGTAAAAGCTAGTTAGTAATTGTTCTGATTGTCTATTATTGCGTAATAAACTGCTCCAAAATGCAGTGGCTTAAAAACAGCAATTTATTGTTATATCTCATAGTCCTGTGGGTTGATTGTGCTCATCTTGGCAGTTCTCACATGGGGTCTCCCAGGTGTTTGCAGTCAGGAGTCATCTGAAAGCTGGACTGGGCTGGATAACCAAGCTGGCTAGCAATTGACGCTGGCTGTGGGCTGGAAGTTCAGCTGTGACTGTCAATCAGAGTACACACGTGGCCTCATTCTGTGGCCTGGGCTTCTTCCAATTTAGGGCTGAGTTTCAAGGATCTTCCTAGAACAAGTCATCAGGAGAACAGGAGGGAGTGGCAAGTCTTCTTTTGACCTAGTCTTAGAAGTTCCAGAATGTCACTTCCACTGCCTTATATTAGTTAAACAAGTCCCTAAAGCCAGCTCAAGGGAAGGGCAAATAGACTCCCTCTCTTAATCTGAGGGATGGGTGCATGTATGGGAAGGGAAGGAATTGATGATGATTGTCTTTGGATGCTACTATGTAATGAGGTGGAGATTGAGAACTCGTCCACACTGGAACGCCAATCCACTGTGTTCCCACTATAACCCATTGCTTCCCATGTTTTTTTATGTATTATCTGCCCCCTCCCCCTCAGTGGATAGCAGAATTCCTTCAGGAAGGAAAACACATAGTAAGAAGGTCTTCACCAATTCACCAGTCTTGCTTGTTGCTCTCTGACAATTGCTACTGTGTATAAATTGGCAAGATTGATCCCTCAAAGACTAGAGAAGGAGATGGAAAAGGAATCTGGGCTAAGGAAAATGATAGGAGCAAAGCACAAGCAGGCATGGAGTGCCAGGTGCTCTTCATCCCAGCCAAACAAACCTACTCCCTGTCCCTGTGGGCAATGCCTTGCATTTGAAAGATCCTCATACCTTCTCAGCATCAAAACACGGCTTTTTCCTTCTTCGTTGTTTTACTTAACAAGAATGAAGAAAACACAGTGGAAAGTTTTAAGAATAGACTAGACCAGGCAGAAGAAGGAAACCCAGAGCTTGAAGACAACTCTTTCAAATTAATTCAGTCAGTCAAAAATAAAGAAGCAGAGAATTAAGAGGAATGAACAAAGCCTACAAGAAATAGGAGATTAAGTAAAATGGCCAAATATAAGAATCATAGGCATCCCTGAGGGTGAAGAAGACAATGCACAAGGGCTGGAAAACCTATTTGAGGGAATAATTGAGGAAAACTTCCTTGGTCTTGCTAGAGATTTAGACATCCAGGTATAGGAAGCTCAATGAACACCTGGGAGATTGGTTGCATAGAGCCAATCACGAAGACACATAGTCATCAGCCTGGCCAAAGTCAAGATGAAGGAGGAGCTTCTGCAAGTCCTGAGGCAAAAACATCAAGTAACTTACAAAGGAAAACCCATCAGGCTAACTGCACACTTCTCAACTGAGACCGGACAAGCCAGAAGAGATTGGGGCCCCATCTTCAATCTTCTTAAACAGAACAACTGCCAGCCTAGAATTTTGTATGCTGCAAAACTAAGTTTATACTCCCGTAATATTTTGAAACAATAAAAGAAAATCAAAAAAGAAAAGAAAGGAAAAGAAAAGCACTGGGGAAGGAAAAAATGAAAATAAAATCTTTTATTTTTCTTATTCTTAATCTAACAGATAACAGTTTGTTCATAATAATAGCAATAATGTATTTGTATGTTTATATATGTATGTGTGTGTATATATATGTGACTGGTCTAAATGCACCAATTAAAAGTGTGTGTGTGTGTATATATATATGAATGAAGGAACAATAGTCCTTTATATATAGGAATGAAGGACTGTTGTTCCTTCCATTAGATAGCAGTTTTTAAAAATGGTAATGTTGGGGAATTTCCATGCTAGTTTTGTTTAAAACCATAAAGTGGCTAAAGTAGACGCTGACATCTGTCAGCCTTGTAAGCTAAAACCGCAAAACGGTTTAGTAAAGCTGCAAACCTATCATAACTATACTGTTTGTTATAAACCTACCATAACTATACTGTTTGTTATAAGCCTATCAATCATAATTATACTGCTTATAAGACTTATTGTTTATTGGATAACTTTTAAATCTTTTTGCTAATTGGTTAATCATTTATACTTGTGTGTGATTTGTTAAGAGTAACCCCCCCCCCCCCGCAAAAAAGTATAAAACCTGACAAAAACCCAGAAGAGGTGCTCAGATTTTGGGAGGCTTGACCCCATCTAGGCCGCCAGCAACAAAACTTTCTGACCCTCCAACTCTCTGCGTGCCGCTCGGTTATTCCCCTGGGACCGGTCGCTGACACTTGCCATAACAGTGATAATGTTGATGAAGGTGCAGCATCTTGGACGTATCTAGTGGCTTATGAATCGGTACAACATATTTAAATATATACTTGGAAATAAGAATGTGGAGCCATAAAAATGTACATACACTTTGACTCAAGGATTTCCTCTTTGAGAATCTGTTCTAAGAATATTATCCAAGTTATGGGTATATATAAGAAGATATAAATCACAGTGAAAAATTAAGACAAACAAATAAAGCAATAAAGAAATGACTAAATATGTTTTGTTCTCTCCCCTGATCAAGGGCTGTAATTTTGCTGCCATTAAAGATGAGAGTTACATACTGAAATATTTACACATGAAATGATTTGATGCTGGAAGTTGCATCAGAATAATTCAGAGGAAAATGAGGAAGTGGATAAGAGCTGGGAGTCAGTAACTGTTTCATCTGGTGATGGCTATGTAGGGGTTCATTATACTATTTGCTCTACTTTTTTATGTTTTTAATCTTACCTTAAAAACTTTGTAAGTGGCTGGGCGCAGTGGCTCACGCCTGTAATCCTAGCACTCTGGGAGGCTGAGACGGGAGGATTGCTTGAGGTCAGGAGTTCGAGACCAACCTGAGCAAGAGTGAGACCCCATCTCTACTAAAAATAGAAAAAATTAGCCAGTCAACTAAAAATTAGAAACAAAAAATTAGCCAGGCGTGGTGGCTCACGCCTGTAGTCCCAGCTACTCGAGAGGCTGAGGCAGGAGGATTGCTTGAGCCCAGGAGTTTGAGGTTGCTGTGAGCTAGGCTGACGCCACGGCACTCACTCTAGCCCAGGCAACAAAGCGAGACTCTGTCTCAAAAAAAAAAAACAACTTTGTAAGTGACGTTTATATAGATTGAGTCACAACAAGGAAAACTGTAAGGATAGTATGTTATATGGAAAAATAGGATAAAAATTAAATATAATTACAAATATAGAAAAATGTATTTGAAGGAAGACTGTAAGAAATAATCCAGGCTGGGCCTGGTGGCTCACACTTGTAATCCCAGCGCTTTGGGAGGCCGAGGTAGGAGGATCATTTGAGCTCAGCGTTTGGAGACCATCCTGGGCAACATCGTGAAATCCTGTCTCTACAAAAAAAATTTTTTTAAAAAAGGCAATAATCCAAAATAATAATGAATCGTTTTAGGATTGTTGTGGTAACAGTATTTTTTCCCTTATTTTTACAAATTTATATCATAGAGTTATGGCATTTTTTTAAATTAAAAATAATATTGTAAAATGCTTGCTTATCCTTCCTCATCTTTGAAATCTCAAATTTATTTACTCCATTTAGCTTGAATTGTTTTAGTTCTTGACAGCACATCCCTATAAAGCTCTTGCAGTCTGCATAATTTACCCTCTTTGTGTATTTTTGCCCCACATTGAAAATCCTGAGTTAGGTTCTTCATGCTGCCTGGGTTATCTACGCTTGCTGTGCAAATGGGGTTTGCTTGTCAAATCCAAAGATTTTTAACACGAGTCAAAACAAAATATAATGTAAAAATTGTATCACTGGCATTTCAAAGACCACTACAAGTGATTTTTAAATTATGTGCTGTTTGGAATTATTTATGTCGCTGCTTTTTCTTTTATGCTGAGAGTGAAAACAGCTAATTTTTTTTTTCTGTATGTTCACTTTTTCCTTTGAGTCTCCTGGCTTCCATTCTAAAACTCAGTGTGGGAACCAAACCAACCGTTCAGTAAGGGACTGTAGATAGTGGTGTCCTGTTACATGAGGTGTTTTGTAGTTGTTGTCAGGGAGTATCCTGACACTTTCATGTTCTGTTTCTTTTAATCAGGAAGGTAGAGCGTGAAGTAAAGGCGCTGGCGGAACTTGATCATGTAAATATTGTTCACTATCACGGCTGTTGGGATGGAATTGATTATGATCCTGAGAGCGGTGGTTACAGTACTGCGAATAGTGACTGCGAATCTGAGAACAGCACGAATTATTCAAGGTAACTAAAAAAAAATTCTCCATGCCATAACAGGATGGAACGAAACTATCATTTACTATGAGTGGGCCACTGGATAAAGCCATTAATCATCACATTTAATAATCACAACCACCTCCAAGAGACACTGTTACCCTTCCCATCCTGCAGGTAAGGAGACAATGACAGCCTTTTCTTTGCTCCTCTCCAGCTTCCAAACTTGGTCTTAAAAACCTATTTTACACCCTAAGCTGTTTTTAAAATCTCAGGTTTAGCTTTCCTGACTCCATTGTCGAATGTCTAGTTTTGCTTCTGTGCCTGGCTTCAGCACAGGTCGCAGATGCAATCTTGTGAAGAGTTTCACATGCAGATGCTGCATCTGGGGGCTCCCTCCTTAGCTGCCAACACTTTTCTGTCCTCTCTTCAGCCCCTGATTGGTGTGGGCAGTCAAAGGGTCTCTTCAGAATGCAGCCACACCACTTTACGGCGGGGCGGTGGGCAGTGCAAACAACTCGAAGACAATGAGCTGTGGAGAGAGCACCCCACCTTGCATCTCCCACGTTTTGTCTCAGTTAAATCACTGCCAAAGCCTGGAGATTCTGAAGAGCTGGCATCCACCTTTCAAAGTCACTCAGCCTTTCTTGGGGACAGTCCTCTCATTGAGATCCTGAGGCCACTGGGGGCTGGTTCATTGGTTGTCTCCTGACTCCAGCCTCATCTCCATCGTGCATAACTGAGAACTTTATCAATTTCAAGAGTTACTGACCATCAGCATACAGGACTTCTTCAGCTTTCAGCAAATTCTTGACTACCTCTTGCTGTTTTCTAGCCAACATACATACAAAGAATATAAATTGATACTGAGGCCGACTTAGTCCAGAAAAAAATATAAAACATGATTAGCAAAAATCAATCTACCAACTTATATCTCATAGCAATTTGTTGACACTTCTAGAGTACCTACCCTGTGCTGTTGTTTTAGATTTGTTTTTCCTTTACCTCTCACATCTCAGACTACAATCCCCATGACGGCAATGACAGTGTTTAACTCATTGTCTCGTGTGTAGGTGCCTGTTCTGTACCTTTCACAAAATAGATGCTCGATAGATCGATGGTGAATTAAACTGTTTCAACATTATACTATATAATAATGAAATTTGGTTTTCTGCAACTCCATTATATTAGTGCTCCTATTCCTATGTATTAGCCAATGTGATCAAGGATCTTTAGCGGTAAAGAATGGACAGGCTCATACTTTAGAAATTAGCTTAGCAAATAAAGCTCTGGACATCTGGGGACTTAGGACTTAAATAAAAAATG
This sequence comes from Indri indri, assembly GCA_004363605.1. Classification (NCBI taxonomy): domain Eukaryota; kingdom Metazoa; phylum Chordata; class Mammalia; order Primates; family Indriidae; genus Indri; species Indri indri. The sequence goes on from RJWJ010018035.1 coordinate 13,320, forward strand.
GTTTATTATGTTTTGATTCAAAGTTATTACATTTAGATTTTTGTTTTGAGACATGTTTGGGGGGTCTTAAGAAGGTAAGTTATAATTTTTAAAAAAATGTATTTTTATAAGTTTATTTTTAATAAAGTTACTTTTAACATACTGTGAATTTTATATCCAGACCAGAGACTAAGTGTCTTTTCATCCAAATGGAATTCTGCGATAAAGGGACATTGGAGCAATGGATGGATAACAGAAGAGGCAAGAAACTAGACAAAGAATTGGCTTTGAAATTCTTTGAACAAATAACAACAGGAGTGCATTATATACACTCGAAACAGTTAATTCATAGAGATCTTAAGGTAAGTGGAAAAATGTACTTTGTTAGTTGATAAATACAATTTAGTAATTTTTAAATCTATTTTCTTTAGTTTTAGAATTGTGATTGATTGATAGTCATGAAGAAATAATATCTCTGATCCTCTGGGGTTAGAATGGGTCTAGAGCTTGCCCCATTACCATCCCATAGAACTACTCAGAAGATCTCCAGGGCTCGTGAACTTGTTGTGACAATGAACCCTATAGGAAGGCCCGTTCACTTCTGGTCCTATTTGGCTGATAGTCATATCTCAGTTGACTATCAACTTTCATACATTGAATGTTTCCATGCAAATGATTACCTTGGCCATCCCTGCCTCTGCTGCTCCTCAGGCTTATTTGAGAGGCAGAAGGGACTCTGTTTGTTGACTGTGGCTTTGGGAATGTGGTTCCCTAATCTCTCAATTATTCTTGAGGGCAGTCACAGCTCCTGGGTCCAGAGCTGGTATTTTCTTCAGCCCCATGTTTAGAACACTTCAGTAATTTAAACCTTGGAACATATATCATCCCTTAGTATTTTCATTTTCCTGTGACTTTCATGGTCTGGACAAGTAGTTTTCCCATTTTTCCTTCTCATCTAAATGAAGGAAGAAGAGAGAACAGCTTTTCGCAATCTCTCCTGCATACTCTAGTCCCTGGGACTTGCCTACTCCCATCACAAGCTGTCCATGCTGAATCTTATCCCTTTGCTCATGTTCTCTCATGGGACACTCTTCTGTCTGCCCCCTGTGGTCCCAATTCCTTTATTTAGCTTTTCCTGATCACTCTGGATCTGCCTTTTTCTGTTCTAGGCAGAAGCATCTTATCTGTGTGGGTCTTGGCTATCTGCTCACCCTGCCTGTCTAAAACAGTCAGGAATAAGGCATGAAGCAAAACATTTCCTTGAGACCTGGACTAATGTGTGCAGCCTTTCCTCAAGTAGATGTCCAGCCTTGTCCTGGGATGGGGAACTCTCTAACTCCCCTCTTTGGACAACACTATTAGGATATTAGGATGTATCAAAGCAACTCTTTTGGTCATTTCCACACTCGAATCCAGGATCCATCCCCCGGGACCTTGCAGAGCAGAAGCCACCTTGCACTTGACAGCCCCTCAGATATTTGAAGTCAGCCATGCCCCAAGCCACCTCCGCTGTCAGCTAAAAAGTCCTTTCTTCCTTCAGCTGGCATTTTAAAGACCAGTGATAGTAAATTCTCTGATTTGGGCTGCTTGTGTAAGGGTAAAAGTCTTATAAGTAAATATACAAATAGCCATTGATAAATATGATTTGGACATATGATAATAGTATGTCAAATTGGTACATATAAATTACGTATTTGTTTCTTTCATAGCCAAGTAACATATTTTTAGTAGATACGCAACAAATAAAGATTGGAGACTTTGGACTTGTAACATCTCTGAAAAATGATGAAAAGCGAACCAGTAATAAAGGAACTTGGCAATATATGAGCCCAGAACAGGTAAGAGCCCTTTCCTTTCTATCTCTATATATTTTACTTCTTTTATTTTTTCAAACGATAAAAAGAGTAGACACTGCTTATGAAATTAAAACAGTTCAGAGTAGACAGAATAAGAGTTGAAAATTCCCCTTAACTTTCCTCTCCACTCCTATTCGTCTCTTCCATTTGTTCTTTATCTTTGTAGATAATCTTCTGTGAGTAATAAAAACACACAAATACACGTTCACACACAGACATTTTTTTACATAACCATATGCATGCATTCATTTTTACAAGGAACTATTTTGTGATAGTTACATCACAAAATAACATTGCAAAATAATTATAATGTTACTTTGTGACTTGATTTTTTTTCACTCAACAATGTATCATAATCTTTCCATATCAGTACAAGTAGATCTACCACATTCTTTTTTAACAGCTGTACTGTATTTCAAAGCGTAGAGATACCATAATTTATTTAACTGTTTTCTTACTGAAAGGTATTTATTTAGGTTGTTTACAACTTTATACATTTACAGACATGTTATATGTCTTTCTCCTTATCTTTGGATCTAAGAACAAATATTTCTGTGATAATCTATGATAGATTCCTTGAGGTGAAATGATTGAATAGAATGATAAATGTATTTCAGACTTCATAAATGCTGCCTAATTGTCATTCCAAAAAAGTGATTCTGATAATACTCTCCCCTCAAAGAGTACGAGAATCCTGCTTTATCACACTCTTAATCAAACTAGGATACTAGCAGTCTGCAGTTTTGGCCAATATGATGAATGAGGAGTATGTTGCTATTTTAGTTAGCATTTTTCAGCTTTTTATTAAGGGATGCCATCTCTCCATGCATTTACTTATAGTTTTTCTGCAAATTCTCTGTTTGTATCCTTTTCCCATTTCTCATAATTAGGTTGTCTTTTTCTAACATCCTCGTAAGGAATCTTTATATATTTTGGGTGTTGATTCTGTATCTAACTATATTACAAAATTCTTCCCCTTGACTGTCATTTCTTTGCTTATAATGTCACTTGTGGCACAGAAGCTTTTAAGTTGTCATATTTATCAGTACTTTCTTCATGGCTTTTGGGTTTCACATTTTTATTTTAGAGGCTGCTCCTACCACAAGATTATAAAAATACTTTGGTTTTGCTAATGCAGCAAATTAATTCTAACGTGAATTAGTTTTTGTATATATATGAGGAAGGGATGTAATTTGATTTTCCTTATGTGAATATGAAATTATTCCATCATCATGTGTCGAACAGTTCATGACTTAAAGTGCTATTTTAAGGAAAATTTATAGAGACAGAAAGTAGAACAGAGGTTACCTGGAGAAATAGAGGAGTAAGAAGTTGTTGTTTAATGGGTCCAGTTTCTGTCTGAGGTGATTAAAAGTTCTGGAAATAGATGGTGGTGATGGTTATACAACATTGTGGAGGTACTTAATGCCACTGAATTGTACACATAAAAATGGCTAAATAGATAAATTATATATATTTTACCATAATAAAAAATGTGATTTTATGATATATGAAATTCCCACACCTTCATGGGTCTGTTTCTGGATTCTGTTCTGTTTCATTGATTTATATTTTTCTCTTTAATATTATACTGTTTTAATTATTGTAGCATTATAAAATAGGTTTTAGTATTGGAACTGTAGGACCTGCCACATTATTTTTCAATTTTAAGATGCTCTTAAGTATTCACATTTGTGATTCCAGTGAACTCTAGAATCATCTTGTCATGTTCCATAACTGGTGTTGAGGTTTTGATTGCAATTGCATTACATTTGAGAATTCAGGCCAGGTGCAGTGGCTCATACCTGTAATCCCAGCACTTTTGGAGGCCAAGGCAGGAGGATGGCTCGAGACCAGCCGGACAACATAGCGAGATCCCATCTCTACAAAAAATTTTTAAAAATTAGCCAGGCATGGTGGCGCACACCTGTACTCCTAGCTACTCAGGAGGCTGAGGCAGGAGGATCGCTTAAGCCTACGATTTCAAGGTTACATTGACCTATGATTGGGCCACTGTACTCCTGGGAGACAGTGCAAGACCCTGTCTCTGAGAAAAAAGAAAAGAGAGCAATCCTCTCACCAGGAGACCAGCGCATCATTGGGAGCAATAGTACAACCTACTGCAGGGCCATTTTTATATTCTTCAGTGAAGGTTTTTTTTGTTTATTTGTTTTCCTATTATTCGTTGGGCCCAGAAACCTTCAATGAAGTTTTAAAAAAAATTTTGTCTTTATGAAGATTGTTTATATGTTTGAAGTTTTCTCCAGAATATGTATAGTGTTTGCTATTAAAATGAGATTCCTTATATCTAATTGGTTATTAGGGAAGCTATTAATTTTATTGATTTATTTTTTGAGACAAGGTCTCACTCTGTTACCAAGGCTAGAGAGCAGTGGTGTCATCATAGCTCACTGCAACCTCAAAATCCTGGGGGCTCAAGGGATCCTCCTGCCTCAACCTTTGAGTAGCTGGGACTACAGGTGTGTGCCACCATGCCTGGCCAATTTTTCTGTTTTTTGTAGAGACGGGGTCTTGCTCTTGCTCACGCTGGTCTGGAACTCCTGGCCTCAAACAATCCTCCCACCTCAGCCTCCCAGAGTGCTAGGATTATAGGCATGAGCCACTGCATCCGGCTGAAGCTATTGATTTTTAAAAATGCATTTCTTTCTTTTTAACTGTGGTAGAATATATATCACACAAAATTTACCATCTTAACCATTTTTAAGTATATAGATTAGTGTTATTAAGTACATTCTCGTTGTTGTGCTATCATCACCACCATACACACGTCCACAGAATTCTATTCGTTTTGAAAAACTGAAACACTATTCCCATTAAACAACTCCCCATTGCCCCCTCTCTACAAACCCAATAGCCACCATTCTACTTTCTGTCTCTCTGAATTTGACTACTCTAGATACCTCATACGCGTGGAATCGTACAATATTTGTCCTGTCGTTACTGGCTTATTTTACTCAGCATTATGTCCTCAAGGTTTCTCCATGTTGTGGCATGTGTCAGAATTTCCTTCCTTTTTAAGGCTGAATAATATTCCACTGTACTTATATTCTACATTTTGTTTACCCGTTCATTCATCAATGGACAGTTGAGTTGCTTTCGCCTTTTGGCTATTGTGAATAATACTGCTTGTGAACATGCTTGTACAGCTATTGATATTTGAATATTGATCTCATATTAATATATAGACTCATTACTTTAATAGTTTTTCTTTTGATTGATTGCTTATTATTTATTTTTCGTGTTTTGGGTCATTTATCCTATTTTTCTTTTTGATTATAAATGCCCTTTAAAGATGATTTTACTGACAGTATAGCTTTCAAAATACCTTTAATGTTTTGCTATCCAGTAATAAAGATACTGAGCTGTCCGATGGTTTGAGAGTCTAGAATGGAGAGGGTACCTCCTTCTTCCTTTTGGCAGAATTTAAGTTTTTTGTGGCGTGCGAAAGTAGAACACAATAGGAGGCTAATGGCTTCTTTTAAACTATCGCTTTATTAAATATCTCCTGCATCCTATACTGTCACCCTCAAAATATTTTTTATAAAATTCATCACTGTGCTTTTCTTTTTCTTTTTCTTTTTGAGACAGAGTCTCGCTCTCTTGCCCGGGCTAGAGTGCCGTGGTGCGAGCCTAGCTCACAGCAACCTCAAATTCCTGGGCTCAACCGATCCTCCTGCCTCAGCCTCCCAAGTAGCTGGGACTACAGGCATGCGCCACCATGCCTGGCTAATTTTTTCTATATATTTTTTAGTTGTTTGGCTAATTTCTTTCTATTTTTAGTAGAGATGGGATCTCGCTCTTGCTCAGGCTGGTCTCGAACTCCTGACCTCAAGTGATCCTCCTTCCTCGGCCTCCCAGAGTGCTAGGATTACAGGCGTGAGCCACCACCCCCAGCCTGTGCTTTTCTTTTTATTAGGTGTTTTTAAAATTTAAAAAATTTTGTTGAGGAATATTTATACACCATAAAATGTGTAGATCTTAAGTGTACGTTTTTGAGTTTTGACAAATGCATATACCTGTGTAACCTCCAAGCTTATGAGTATGTAGAACATTTTGCTCACCCGAGAAAAATTCCCTTAGGCCTGTTTCTAGTCAATCCCTCCTTCCACTGTCCAGCGGCAACCAGCACTTGGATTTCTATCATCAGAGCTTAGTTCTTCCTGTTGTTTACCTTCACGTGAAGGGAATCATACCATATGTACTCTTTTGTATTTAATTTCTTCATTCAAAGTAATGTCTGTTGGAAAATCTTTGTTGTTGCTTATACCAGCAGATAATTTTGTTTTATTGCTTAGTAATAGTCCATTGTATGAATATGCCACAATACGTTTATCCATTCATTTGCTGATGGATGTTTGAATTACTTCTAGTTACAGAATATTATGAATAAATAGGCTATGAACATTTGCATGCAAGTCACCTTGTGGGCACTGTTTTAAGTGTTTTACCTGCTGTTTCTCATTCAACCCCATGATTAGACTCTGAGGTTGATACTATCATTATTCCTATTTTACAGTTGAGATCATCTTCATGTTGATGGTTAATTTACACAGATAATTCAGCTATTCAGTGATAGAGATTTGAACCTGTGCCGTCAGACTCCACAGATCTTGCTAATAAGCAGACGTTGTGTGATATATTTTAGCCAAATAACATTTTTTTGTTTTAGAAGGCATGGATATTTATGGAAGGTAAGCAACAAAGGTAAATATATTTTGGTTTCTTCAGATTTCTTCACAAGAATATGGAAAGGAAGTGGACATCTTTGCTTTGGGGTTAATCCTTGCTGAACTTCTTCACATATGTGGCACTTCTATGGAAAAATCTGAGGTAAATAATTTCAAGCAACAAAATTTATTGACTATCACCTTCAAACTGCTGCTGCAGACAGTTATTGCCTTAGTGTAGGGATGGGCTTGAACATATTAGTATCTGACTGCAAATGAAATGAATTTTCTCTTTCAAGTTTTGGCAACCATTTTGTTAAAGACCAAAAACTTTTATTTTCTTTGGAAGGTGTGTATGTCTCATAACACTCCTATTTGAGTCAGTCAGTAAAATTTTATCGATCGAATACTTTGTGTTAAGACACTATGCTAAGTGCTACAAGGGTTATTAAAATGAACGTGCCTTGTTCTCAAGGAGCTGATTTGCTCAAAGGAAAAGTACTATAAATGTTTTAGGAGGAGGCATAAAGTCTGTGGAAGTAGCCAGGAGGGAAATCTTTCCCGCTGTAGGGATTTAGGTTTCTTGGAGGCAGGTAAGCTGGGCTCTGAAGGATCAGTTGGCTTCTAATAGTTCAAAATAGAAAGGAGATTCCAGCATAGAGACAGGGATATGCAGTGTATTTGGGAACAGCAGGCAGTGTAGTTTTATCGGAGTATATACGTTACAAGGAAGTGATGGTCAATGGAGCTGGAAAGACAGGTTGGGGCTAACTTGAGGAAAGAATATGACTTTCTTGTTTAGGTAGTGGGGAGCCACTAAAGGCAGTGGGCAACTGAGTTATCTTACTCTGGAGCTCAGGAAAGAGGACTCAGCTGGAGTCAATAGCCTTCTCCTCTGCAAAACGAATAGAAAGTACCTGTCACATAGAGTTCGAAAAAGGATGAAGGGAGATAATGAATATGAAGCACTTACCACTTCACACTGTAATGTCGGGATGGTTGTTATTATAGATTGGGGCCAGGGTGGGTGGAAGGGAATCCTGCTTGCTTCTTGGCCAAAGACACTTTCCCAAAGATCTGGAAATACCCTAGATTTAGGGTATCCTCAGCCTTTAGTGGGCTTTCTGTTTGTTTTTCCTCCCAAGTAAATAATTTCCTTATATATATATGTTTTATTTTCAGATTTTCAAAGATCTAAGGAATGGAATCTTCTGGGATGTATTTGATGACAAAGAAGTAAGCACTTGAAAATAATCAGAATTTTATTTCTTTCAATGTTTTATTTCTCAGTATTGACTCTTACTATCATTACAGAAAGTTCTTCTACAGAAATTACTCTCAAAGCAACCCAACGGGCGACCTACCACATCTGAAATACTGAAAACCTTGTCAGTGTGGAGGGATGATGTCTCAGAGAAAAAGAAACGAAACACATGTTAGGGCCCTTCTAAAAAAGTAGCCTGCTTCTGTTATGCTATTTCCTTTAATCATCTAAGATCTGGTAGGGAATAGCAATATAAATTTATCTTTTTTTTCATTTTTCCACTTAATTTTTTACTACTATTACAAAACCCTAAGACAAATAAAATGCTTCTCAAACGTGTGGCTCTTTTTGGGTTAATTTGATTGAGACCTGTGTTAATTTATTATGGCTGCTGTAACTAACAAATTACTTGGGGGCTTAAAACAACACACATTTGTAGAGATGGCATCTTGCTCTTGCTCAGGCTGGTCTTGAACTCCTGGCCTCAAGCTATTCTCCTGCCTTAGCCTCTCAAAGTGCTAGGATTACAGGCATGAGCCACTGTGCCCAGACTTTTTTTTTTTGTACAATAACAGCTTTATTGAGATATAACTCACATACCGTACAATTCACCTATAAAGTGTACAACTCAATGGTGTTTAGTATATTCACAGAATGGTGCAACCATCGTCACAATCAATTTTAAAACATTTTTCTTACCCCAAAACGAAACCCTATACCCATCAGCTTCACACTCCATTTTCTCATAGCTCTAAGCAACCATGCATAAATCTACTTTCTGTCTCTACAGATTTTACCGTTCTGGACATTTCATAGAATCATACATATGATCTTTTTCACTTAGTATAATGTTTTCAAGGCTCATCTATGTTGTAGCATGGGTTCAGTCCTTCATTTCCTTCTATTTGCAAATAATAACCTGTTTTATGGATGCATATTTTATGTATCCAATTCATTAATCGATAGACACTGGGTTGTTTCCACTTTTTGGTTATTATGAATAAAGCTACCACAGACATTTGTGTCCATGTTTTATGTGGACATGTTCTCATTTCTCATATTTGTATACCCAGGAGGAGTGCAGGGTCAGATGGTAACTCTGTCCTCATACCTTTGCACATCAAAGTTACATCCATCCGTCAGAACCCAAATTCAGTGATACTTCTGCAGTGTTCCACCATCTCCCTCTAAAAATGAATCTTGTCTCTAGCACTCCCATTGTTTAGTGCCTCATTATTGCGCTTACCAGTTCATCTTGGAGCTTGGTCATTCATTCCTGCAAGGCTGTTTCCCTCGTTATACTGGGAATTTGTGGAAAGCAGTGGGGGGACAGGTGCTCTTATTTTTGTATACTCCAAGGCAGCCCGTGCACTGCCCTGCAGGAAGCAGGAACTCTGTAAGTGCTTTTGAATTGGTGTAGTAGAAATGTTTAAGAATTTCATATGCTTAATTCTACAAAATGTGTCTAATATTAAGTAATAATGTTCACTTTCAAATTTCAACAATTAAATGTTTGGCAAATAATGCTTAAATAAACGTGTGTGAGGGAAATCAGTTTGGTACATTAAAGTATTTAAATTTCAGAAGCTACAGTATTGGTTTTTTAGTTAAGAAAATCAGGCATTTTAGAAATTCTAGATAGGACTGTGAAAATAAATGTAACACAATATAAACAAAAGTAACTGAGAATATGATGTATTAAAACTTACTTTGCTTTAAAGTTTCAAATTTCATATGAATGTTCTACAGCAAATTAAAAAATTCTTTTCAATGTTTTGCTTCCTTGAGTTTTCATTATTGCCTAGTCATGAAATCATAAAAGGCCTATATAAATAAAAATAGGTTTTTATTCACACACACACACACACACACACACACACACACACACACATATATATATATTTGGGATGTGGTCTCTCACTATGTTGCCCAGGCTCGAACTTCTGGACTCAAGGGATCCTCCTGCCTCAGCTTCTCACACCTGGCTAAAGCCTGTATTTTTAACCCTAGATAGATGAGAATGGAGCGCTATCTCCCAGTATCTGAGGATGGTCTAGTTCTAGCCCCAGGCCTATAAATGTAGACCACAATCCTGGTGAAGTCATGGGTTCTATCAACATTATTCCGACATTCTCAGCATAATTATCATGAACATATTCAAAATATTTTAGGCCACTGAACAGATGGTGGGTTGTCCCCATATTCAGTAAGAAAAAGGGAAGCGGCTCCTGCCTAACTCTATTCCATCTGAAATTATCCACTTGGCTTAGGGACTGGTTGAATGTTGGTATGTTGGCTGAAATGACAGGAAAAGATTTAACTGTAATTCCAAGGGAAAGATGTACTCTTTTGTTTTAGCTACTAATACAATTTTATTATTTTTAAACAAAAAACTAAACATTAAACAACAGTATTCAAACCATGTAAACTTTAAATACTTTATATATATATTTACGTTCATAAAAATAATAACTAGCTTTCTGGATGAAGAACGGAGGCCCAGAAGTTAACCAGCTTAATGGTTCTCAGGCTCTGCTGCACCTCAGAATCAAGGGTAGGATGCCCAAGCCACAGCGACCAATTACATCTGAATCCCTGGGGGTAAGACCCTCATCTTATTATTTTTTAAAGCTCCTCAAGTTAAAGTGAAGAACAAGTGAATTAGGTCATATTAGGTCAGAAACTAATACAAGTTATACTATCGATTATCTTAACCTATGCAAGTGTAGGTTAGCTTTTGCTATTTCTTCTGTATGTTGTTTCTAATAAAAGGAAGAAGTTCTCTTGCTCAATGCAACTTGAAAGGTGAACTGTAAAATCACACAAGTGAGATCACAACTCTATCGAAAGAACAGTGCTGCTCTATATTTACAATAACCTACAGCACTAGCTCTTATCCTCAGGTGCTTATGGGACTCATTCTTGGGAGTTTAAAATAAATACAGATATCCAGGAACACTAGTTAAATCAAAATTACTAGGGGAGACACTGGAGCATATGAACTTTTGAAAAGGTTCCTGATTTTGATGCCTGACCCCGGATGGAGCTCTTTAACAGTGTGCCATGTAGTATGTCCTTACTTTAAAGGTAGAAGTTGAATCAACACCTCCTAGCAATGTTGTCAAGGGGGTTCCAAATACTCCAAATATCCTCCAAATATTTGTATTCCAAATACAAATTCCAAGTATAATTCCATGATACTTAAGGTTCTTCCCAATTAAGTTTCTTTAGCCAAAAAACTTACAACAGATCCCTTACAATGGACATATGCATTGCCATGAAAACTCACGATTTTACCAGAAATATCATAATTACTTTGTCTCTGAAACTGATTAGAATTTAGTAGGTTAGTGGAACATTGCCTCTGACATCAGTCTTATTGAGGGGAATACTTTTCCCTTCCTCCTCATGCTTGGGTGAAGGGAAGGGAACTTCTCCTTGCTCCTCGGGAGAGAGAAGGGTGGGAACAAGTTCTCTGAACCTCATTCATTCCTGGTGGGTTCCCTAACCCTGAAAGCTAACTGGTGGCAGAAGGCAAAGATGGGCTCTGCCCCAACAAGGCAGAGGCCTGCAGTTCCCTCCGATCAGGGAGAAATATTAGGAGTCTGATTGGAGAAAAGATCAATTGTATTCCCTAACTCAGCTTCATCACTGATAAAGCTGGTTATTTTTAGCTCCCTCTGATTCCCATGTCTTATTTCTCACTTTGTTCCAAAGTGAAGAGGGGAATAAGAGAGTTATTTGTTGGTGTTCTTAAGCCTCACAAGCATCACAATATAGCCATAAATTGTAATTATACATGTCTATGACACTTGTGTTCTCAAATAGCATTGCATTATTTTTTTTTGAGTTAGTGAGCGATTATTTTCTAAAGTACAAAGTATGTACTTCTAAAGTACAAAAAGAACAAAACATTATATAAAGGCCCTCTTTCTTTACTGGCATAAACAATTTGGGATTTCTAACTGCTGAATTGTCTACCTCTAGAAAACAATGACATTTTTCAAATTTCCACTTTATTGGGAATAATCTCAGTCATGATCTGCAGAAGTTGGTCCTGGGCAATTTGAAGATAGGTCTTCTTTATCTGTAATTTATGTGAGGAAAATAAAAAATTAATACAACTCTTATAGTAAAATATTCTAGAAAATAATTTCAATATGACATTCATTTTTGATCTGCTGTGTTTGCTACTTTACTAAACAAACCAGGAAAAGATAAAAACAACAATAACCAAAAATTCTTCACTCTCAAGTACAAAGTTCTTAAATACAAGTTAGCAAAGGCAGCTTGGACAAATGCATTAGGAGTGGAAGCACTTACCTCTATAAGTCATTCAGCAAGTTTTAAACCATTTCTTTCATTATAATGAAAAAAAATGGAGTAGATTTCAACATATCTAATTTTTATGGTTTAGGGACAATATTCTACCTAACTACATAAAAGTTAGTTCTAAAAGTTTAATATAAACATCTTTCAAATATCTGTAGCCCAAGAAAGAATCTTTAAAAATAAAGGATGAAAAAAATACATCATCCTCCGGGTTAGTTTAAAATTATTTCTTTTGAAACAAAACACTGAAAAATTCCCTTCTGCCTATTGTTTCTGACAAGTTACATGTAATTTTAATAAGGCCTTAATTATTTCTATACCCACTATTTTTTTGAAGACAAATGGAATAGAAAACTTTCATTGTCTGTTAGAAATGTGACTTTTACCAAAAATCAGAGCATTTGTATTCAATATTTTTAAAAAGTATAAAGCATTTTCTTACCTTCATAGGCTGTTCCACACCAAATACAATATAGATGTTCTTGTCTTAAATAACTGGTCAATATTTGTAATTTTTCCAGTACCTAGATAGAGGACACAAGCATATTAATAGTTCACATTGAACAGAACCTTAGTTTTCTGGTTCTTAGCTCATGCTGAATTAGCCAAAGGCTGTAAATCTTCTATTATATTCTCAGTTATTAGAGGTGTCAAGGGTAGAAATATTAATAATATATTCGAATATGTTCCAGTTTATTAGCCACCCTGAGATTTTCACAAGTCTGCCAGACACAATAGGTACTACGTGTTAATATTCAGAAATAGTTTTGGCTGGCTTTATTATAATCAGCATCCTTTAAAGACCCTTTCTACTTTGAAGGCATGTATTTCCCTCAGATAAGGTAAGATGAACACTGCCACCTTTTGTCACACAAGTTCTCATTAATGGACTCCCAGTTAAGTGGAACATAGGCTTTCCAAATAGTGAATATTTTCTACAAAATTCTTATACTCAAGTAACCATAGGAGTGTATCTTCCTTTCTTGAGTAATCTGTACTTCCTTTTGATTGTATTTTTTTGTTTTGTTTTGTTTATGGGTGGGGGAAAGAAGTACACATTTAGAATCACTTCCAGAAGTATAACAGGAAACAAAGCATAAATTCGACACTATGTGCACAAATGGAAGTAACATTCATCGGTTGTTGGGCAGGTAGGGGGGAGGATAGGATGGGTAAATTCACACATAATGGGTGTGGTAAGCATTGTCTAGGGGATGGGCACACTGTCTAGGGGATGGGCACACTTGTAGCTCTGACACAGGTAGTGCAAAGGCAATATATGTAACGAAAGTGTTTGTACCCCCATAATATCATGAAATAAAATAAAACATGAATATTTTAAAAATTTAAATAATTCACATTTGGAGCTAATCCATCATCCAAACTAAAGCTGAGGCGAGAGGGCAAATGGAAGCTAAAGGGAAAATTACATGAGTTTTGATTTAGGGTTAACAAAATAATCCTGTAATGCAGCTGTTCTCAACCACGGGCTATTTTTCCCCTTAGGGGACATTTAGCAATGTCTGGAGACATTTTTGGTTTTCACAAAGAGAGGTGCAACTGGCATCTGGTGGGCAGAGGCCAGGGATACTGCTAAACATTTTACCGTGCAAAGGACAGCCCCCGACAACAAGGGATTACCCTGGCTCGAAGTGTTAATAATACCAAAGCTGAAACACCTGGCTACAAAGGAAATGGTGCCAAAACATACACTTAAATCTTCACTCTTATATTCATCTTCATCCTGTTCTTTTTCTTCCTCTTCCTCTTCTTCAGTCTCCTCTTCAAGCCTCAACCAGTACCATGCCTCCCTGGGAACCTGAATATTCTGAAAATATAGAATTATTCTCAATTAAGCATAGCGAAACATAAGATTCACAGTATGTTCATGTCAACATGAATTCATCTTTTCAATAAATATTCACGGCGTGCTGCTTTAACAGTAAAAGCACTGTGCCATGAACTATGTGGATGCAAAATTCAATTACAATACTGTCTCCAAATTGCTGCTGATAATCTGACAGGAAAAATGTGTATGAAATAATAAATATATGCTAGGAAATCATAAGTGTCATGAAATATATTCAAAACAAAGTGCTATGTAAATACAGAAAAGTGAGAGACTGCTTCCAGCATTCTATTTATATGAGGAAAATTTTACAAACATTTTTGAGACTTCAAATGAAGTTATTTTATTTTTATCGTACCTGAACATCTAAGATAAAGGCAAAGATAGAATTTTTTTAAACCATTCAAATCTGAAATAGATAGCATTCCACTTGATCTTACTAGTTAGACACATACAAGATACTGAATATGAACTGAAAACAGGCATTTCTGGTTAATCAAATATTATGAAGAACAGAATTTCTGCACATACTTATTGGGTAATTCACACACAACGTAGCTTCTTGCAGTAAATAAGCCATCATTGTATCAATCATCACAGGTTAGTAGTGCACGTTAAGTGAAAGCTTTAATGGGTGGAAGGCTAGATAAAGCAGGCTTGGAGTTTTGTTTTGTTTTTTTAAATAAAAATATATGGCAAATCATACTGGGTGCCAAAACACTTTACTAAACTGAAAGCAGGTAAAAGGCTTACTTTTTGGGCATCCAATTGTTGACAGGCTTGCTGGCTTCTTCTGAGATCTCCTTCTAGCTTCATCTCATCTTGTTTAGTTTTAAGTCGCATTCTAATTGAAAAAAAAAATTGTACACTAAAGGTCTGTATTCTCCTTAGCCATTTCCTATGGCCAAGTACCAGAGAACATACAACAATAAAGAGGAGATGAAACCAAAAACAGCTCAAATATACAGTCTTACCGAAACTGTTCTGCAGCTTTTTCTTCAACTTGGTTTTTCATGTGAATCTTTCTTCTGTAGCTTTCTAATTTTTCCTCCGCTTTCCGTTTCAATAATGCCTCATGACCAATGCCACTCTTCCCTGTTCAAATAGAAAATTCTGACGAGAAACTTACAGACTTGGTACTTTAAAATACAACAATTTAAATATTTGCAAATTATGCAATTCTCATTTGCGTACAATTACTCACAAATCATTTCACTAGAATAATAGGAGAAAACACTAGGTTTTTTTTTTTTTTCCAAAGCCCAAACACATGATCTGATTTTTACAAAGATCATTTTTACAAAGATCATTTACAAAGTCTCATCTTACAGTAATACTATACAAACGTTTTTCTAAAATCAGGAAAACACCATGAACTATCATACTTTTATTTAAATATGATAAATATTAATAAAATATATTTGTTCTCTTGAATTTATCTAAAGTATTAAGCAAAACATGTAACAGATAACTCTGTCTCAGAACACTTCCTCAATGGACAAAAATAGTATTGTGCTTTCAGTGGTTAACAATGTTTTTCTCCATATTTTTATGATTTGAATTATATTTTATACTCACTAAAACTTACTTTTATTTCTAGTTTAAAATGTTAGAAGTTTAACTAACAAAATTTTACTGAAAGTTTCCTATGATAAGAACTGTAACAGTACCATCATAAAAAAAGTATTTATTGAATAAATCTAATTGTAAAGTTATTATTACTGGTAAATATGCTCAAAAACAATGACATTACCTGTTTTGACATTGAGAGGAATCGGTTCAACAATACCATCTCCTAAAAAAGAGAATAAAACACAAACGACTTTAGAAATTCTTCGTCACCTATTGTTATCTCATGTGCAATAACAAACCAGCCATGATTTTGAAGCACCTGCCATTTTTTAATACCAAAACAGTTCTAGTGAAGACAAAACAAAAAAACAAAAAAACAAATTCTTCCTCAAAGTACAGGCCAGTGTAGCATGCAACTTTATAATGCTCTATACATATCCCCTCGAGTTTCAATGATATTCAAAACTGAAATCTGAACATCAATACTCTACATATTGTCAATTACCTCCCTTGTCTTCAAATACCTAGTCATCATCAAGGCTGATTTACAGCCTCTTATGCCACCTGAAGGTGGGGTTTTAAGAAGTGACAACACTAGCTAGGCATAGTGGTGCACATCTGTAGTCCCAGCTACTTGGGAGGCTGAGGCGAGAGGATCACTTGAGCCCAGGAGCTTGAATCTAGCCTGGGCAAAATAGTGAGACCCTCTCCCCAATAAAGAAAAAAAGAAAGACGTGACAACACTGATAATATAGGTCCAAGAGAATGGCAGCCTTAAGAGAAAGCAAAGCAATTATTAATACAATAAAGGAGCGAAAAGAAAAAGAGTTTACAGAAGCTACTATAAATATATAGCCTCTCTCTAGATATACACTCTCTACATCTTAATAAACAGTTTCACTTCCAAAAAAGGGAGGTGAGAATTGAGAGTCTCTGGCTGGATGGTCACTCAGACAGTTGCCATAGGTACAGAGCAAGCAGGGCAGAGTCCTGGCATCATCCTCAATGCTGTTTCACTGTCTTTGGCCATTGCACTTCTCAGCCCATCACCTGTCACCATTCTTTGCTGCTTCTATTGCAAGCCACATCCATCTCTGTTGTTAGCGCCTGCACAGCTAAGATGGGCTGATAAACAGCTCTTGATGGCACATGTGGGGTCTAAAATGGATATGAGAAGATAAACGTTTCCTATAAGGCTTGTCAGCACTTAAGAGACTGAAAAGCTTAAGTTGTTTTAATTTTTGTGTAGATGGATAAAAATTAAAGCATCAGCTTTGGTCCTCATCAATAAATCACAATTGGGTGGTTAGGAACACCTGTCTATTTCTGATGTGACTTACCACTTTTGCCAAGAGCCTGACCACTTTTATATCCCATCTTTTGGAGCAAAGCAAACCCTTTGTTTTCACAGCCTAGTGCATTCTTCAACCCAATGTCACGTCTTTCTTGTTCTTCTTCTTTTAAACTCTTCTGCCTATTTTTCAAATTTGCTTCCTGTTGCTTTTCTTCTTTTCGACGGGCTTCTCGGATTTGCCTCAGCATTGGCAATCCCGGTCTGACATCTTCTCTGAACAATAATGGAAAAAGTTATTTTAGAAGAGTACATGAAGTTTTCTCATAACTCTGTCAATACTCTCTTGACACTAGTTAATATTTCAGCACTATTTCTATGATATCTTTGTCATCACTGATGTTACAGCATAATCAGTGACCTCCAAGAATGGCCGTTTTAGTAGAAATGATGAAGGCTGGTGCCAGGTTGTAGGAAACTAAAGGAAGTATAGAACTGAAGAAATTAGAAATAGTAAGTTTAGACTAATTTTTCTAGGAGGTTGGCAACAATAAAAAACAAAAGTGAATAGCAGCTAGAAGAGACAATAAGATGAAATAAAAGAAAAGGAGTAAATTTCCTTGGAAGAGGGCAATACAAAGGATCAAGGGCAGAAGAAAAACAGTTAGCATTAAAAGGAAGAAGGGGCAGGGTGCGGTCGCTCACGCCTGTAATCCCAGTACTCCAGGAGGCGTAGGCAGGAGAATCACTTCAGGTCAGGAATTTGAGATCAGCCTGAGCAAAAGCGAGACCCCGTCTCTACTAAAAATAGAAAAAATTAGCTGGGTGTGGTGGTGTATGCCTGTAGTCCCAGCTACTTAGGAGGCTGAGGCAGGAGGATCACTTGAGCCCAGAGGTTTGAGGTTGCTGTGAGCTACGCTGATGCCATGGCACTCCAGCCCAGGCAACAGAGAGAGACTGTGTCTCAAAAAAAGAAAGGAAGAAGAGGCTCTTAGTATCTTTGTATGGAGACATAAGAAGTATTTCCACAAAGCAAGACTAACTTTCCAACTTCACATTTAAAAATCAATGTCATTGCTTAATAATCTACATGTTTTATATGTATCATTATGTTAGGTGTGCACATTTACTTACTGGACATTAATGAAGGAATCAGACATATAGTCCTCTTCTTCTGCCATGTTCAACTTAATATGGCAATAATATCTATAATCAAATAGGATAAAGTAAGAATTCCTACACACACACACACACACACACACACACACACACACACACATATATATTTTAGTCTATCAAAATGGAAATAAACCCTTATGTACCCCCAGCCGTGAGCTTTCTCTAGAGCTCTACTACCTATTCGAGTGCCCTTTGGACATCTTTACCTGTGGAGCTCTCAAACTCAACAACCCAAACAACTCATTACCTTTCCCCCCAAGCCTTCTGCATCCCTGTATTTCCACATGAATGTCATCACTATCTCCCTGTTCTGACCTCTTACACACCTCTGTCAATTCTTCCTCCATAATATTCCTCACAGACATTTTTCCTACAGTTGTGACCACTGCTTTAGTTCAGGCACCTTTTTCTCACCTAAACTGTTAACAAGTTTCCTAACTGGTCTCATTGCTTTTGGCCTCTCCTCTTCCAATCCATCCTCAGCACCTGCTCCAGAGTTATTATTATTATTATTATTTTTTAAATACAAATCAAGTTAGGTTACTCTCCTGTTTCAAACCCTTCAATAAACTTGACCCTGTAAGCAGGGGCAGACCAGCCACTCTAGCAAAGTAGGAGTTGTCATCCTTCATAATCTGACCTGACTCTCCTTTAGGATTCACTATTCAAGCCACATGGGCTTCTCTTTGCCCTCTCAATATACTACAGACATTCCCTTCCTGCTAGGCCAAAACTCTGTACTCTCTCTATAGCAGTTTATGTTCAAGCTGCTCATTTGGAACTTGACATAGTTAACACATCACTTATATGGAAATATTTTGGGGAATAGTTTCCATCCAAC
>RJWJ010018036.1:5347-32252 GCA_004363605.1 Indri indri
ACAGGCATGCACCACCATGCCCGGCTAATTTTTTCTATATATATTTTTAGCTGTCCAATTAATTTCTTTCTATTTTTGGTAGAGACGGGGTCTCGCTCTTGCTCAGGCTGGTCTCGAACTCCTGAGCTCAGGACGATCCGCCCGCCTCGGCCTCCCAGAGTGCTAGGATTACAGGCGTGAGCCACCGCGCCCGGCCTGTGGAGAGTATTCTGATAATGTACAGTGATCTAATTAGTCCAGGAGATTGAGACAGCACTCTCTGAAAATCGAAATTTATTTTATTTTTATTTATTTATGTATTTATTTTTAGAGACAGGGTCTCACTCTGTTGCTAAGGCTAGAGTGCAGTGGCAGAATCATAACTCACTGCAAACTTAAACTCCTGGTCTCAAGCCATCCGCCTGCCTCAGCCTCCCAAATAGCTGAGACTACAGGTGAGCACCACCACGCTCAGCTAATTTTTTAATTTTTTGTACAGACAGGGTCTTGTTATGTTGTCCAGGTTGGCCTCCAACTCCTGGCCACAGGCAATCCTTCTGCCTAGTTTCTGGAGTAGCTAGGACTGTAGGCACTCACCACCACACCCAGCTAATTAAAAAAAAAAAAATTTGTAGGGTTGGGGGTCTCACTATGTTGCCCAGGTTCATTTGGATTATTTTCAAACTTTGTGTTATGAATAAAGACTTTAGTTGGATGTATGCTCTCATTTCTCTTGGGTAAATACTTAGGAATGCAATGGCTGTATCATATTGTAAGTATAAATTTAGTTCTTTAACAAAGGCAAACTGGTTTTTTTGTTTGTTTGTTTTTTTAAACAAAAATAGAAAGGCTACAAACCGTTTTTCAAAGTGATTGGAAATCAGCAACAGATGAAGGTTCTAGGGACTCCACATCCTTGTCAGTCTTTAATTTTAGCCTGTTTAGTGGCTATGTGGAAGTTTTAATATGTGTTTCCCTGATAAATATTAAAGCTAAGCATCTTTTCATGAGCTTATTGGTTATTTATCTTCTTTCACTAAGTATCCATGTTATGTTTTTGTTTTGGGTGTGGGGGAGAGACAGGGTTCTGCTCTATTGCCTGGGCATGAAGGCTGCGGCAAGATCATAGCTCACTGCAACCTCAAACTCCTGGGCTCAAGGGATCGTCCTGCCTCAGTCTCACCAGTAGCTGGGACTACCGGCTTGCGCCACTACTTCTGGCTAATTTTTGTATTTTTTGTAAAGACAGGGGTCTCACCATGTTGTTCAGGCTGGTTTCGAACTTCTGGCCACAAAAGATCCTCCCGCTTCGGCCTCCCAAGGTTAGCTGGGATTACAAGTGCGCGCCTGGAAACAGTATCTGTCCTAATCCTTTGCCTTTTTTTCTTTTCTTTTCATTCATTTATTTATTTATTTATTTATTAAAACAGAGTCTCACTCTGTCGCCCTCGGTAGAGTGGGTAGAGTGCAGTGACGTCATTGTAGCTCACTGCAACCTCAAACTCCTGGGCTCAAATGGTCCTCCTGACTTGGCCTCTCAGAGTGCTAGGATTACAGATGTGATCCACCACGCCCTGTTTCTTCTTCTTCTTCTTTTTTTTTATGACTAATATTTATTTTTGCGGTTAATGTCGGCCAGCCACTATGGTCATTCGACTTAATGGCTTTACATGCTCTAAACACCGCTTCGCAATGGCAGAAACCAAGGGAGATAAGCAGCTCCCAGAGCAGCCAGGAATCGTTTAGATGCAGCAAAGCCCAGCCTTTGAAGGGCGCTGCCCGGCCCTTGGTAGGCTCTAAGGCTCCTGCGGTTATTGGCTGAAGGAGAACTTCCGCAGGCACTTCCGACTCCCGGCCCACCCTGAGTATCCGTGATTGGCTGGGTTGGTCCAGCGCGAGGCCTCCCGGGAGTTGTAGTTCATGAGGCTCGGCTGGGGGCGCCAGGAAGGACTGGTGGTTGGGGACCCGAGCAGCGGTTGCGCTTGGTTGCGCTTGGGGGCATCATGTCCCGCGTGTCGGTGCCCTGCCATGTAAAAGGCACCGTAGCTCTGCAGGTGGGCGACGTGCGGACCTCCCATGGCCGGCCTGGCGTGCTGGTCATCGATGTCACCTTCCCCAGCGTCGCGCCCTTCGAGGTGAGCAAGCCCGGTGGGCGCGACTGGGGCCCCGGGCGGGCTAGACCTGGGAACTCGGTCATTTTCCAGGCATTTAATCTTTTACAAGGTAGGCCTCTGCAGTGTCTCTTGTCCTTGCAAATAAGTTAATCATTCATTTATTTATTCCTTGAGTTAACACATATTTCCTAGAATAGAGCTTCCTGTCCTATTCTCTTCAACGTTTCTTGCCAACGTCCAGGACAACGCTGGCACAGAGGTGCCAGAGAGTAGGCTAGGTGGTGCTGGAAATACAGTGAACCAAGTAAAGGTGAGGGGTCAGTTTGTCCCTGGCTATAGCTATGGATCATTGAACAGTGATTTACCCCCAAACCTGCCTCCTCCCCATTCCTACAGACCCTGCCAGAGGTCAGGTACCTCATCAGGATCCTCCCAATGACTCCAGTCTCCAATCTCTAGCTGCACTTCCACATCAGCTGGCAGGGACTAAATACTGCATGACCTTAACACAGAGGACAAAACCCACCTCTACCAGCCAGAACAACATAGGGAGACCTCGTTTCTACAAAAACTAAAAAACATCATTCAGGTGTGGTAGCACAAGCCTGTTGTTCCAGCTACTCGGGAGGCTGAGGCAGGAGAATCCCTTGTGCCCAGGAGTTCAAGGCTGTTGTGAGCTGTTATGATGACACTGAACTGTAGCTTGGGCAACAGAGTGAGACCCTGTTTCAAAGTAGAAAAAAAGAAAAGAAAAAAACCCTACTTCTGCCACAGCACAGCATTTTCAGGACATTAAAAAGAGAAAAAAAACCCCAAAAAACAAAAAAACCCCTAACTCTAATGGCCTGGCATTCAGAGCCACTGGATGTCTGTGCTCCACCTGCCTCTCTGCCCCATGTGCTTTGTGCTGTGGTATGTGGTTCTCCCCTCTGCTGTTCTTTTTTTTTATTTTTATTTTTTTGAGACAGAGTCTCACTCTGTTGCCCAGGCTAGGGTGCCGTGGCATCAGCCTAGCTCACAGCAACCTCTAACTCCTGGGCTCAAGCAATCCTACTGCCTCAGCCTCCCGAGTAGCTGGGACTACAGACATGCGCCACCATGCCCGGCTAATTTTTTCTATATAGATTTTTAGTTGTCCAATTAATTTCTTTGTATTTTTGGTAGAGACGGGGTCTTGCTCTTGCTCAGGCTGGTCTCGAACTCCTGACCTTGAGCGATTCACCCACCTCGGCCTCCCAGAGTGCTAGGATTACAGGCATGAGCCACCGCGCCTGGCCTGGCTAATTTTTTCTATGTATTTTTAGTTGTCCAGCTAATTTCTTTCTATTTTTTTTTTTTTAGTAGAGACGGGGGTCTCACTCTTGCTCAGGCTGGTCTCGAACTCCTGAACTCAAAGGATCTGCCTGCCTCGGACTCCCAGAGTGCTAGGATTACAGGCGTGAGCCACCAGGCTCAGCCCCCATGCTGTTCTTTACTGTCAGCTGGGAAACTTAATTAATGGGCCTGACCTCAGAAATCCTGACTTAGTAGATTTGAGGTGGAGCCTGGACACCTCTATTTTAAAAAATTTCCTTGGGTGATTCTGATGAGTGTCCAGTGATCAGAACCACTGCTGTAGCTAGGCTGAATCACTAGCTGTTCCAGTGGTACACCAGGTTCTTTCACCCTCTGGTACTTCTTTGTATGTACTACTTTTACATTCCCTACTTTTCCTGGTCCAGTTGGCAAACTCTTTCTCCTTTAGGCCTCATTTGTACATTTTTTGCCTCCTCAGGGGATTAGGGCTCTGATCTCTAGTAGCATCTTGGACATTTGGCAAGATCAGTGGTGGTGGTGTTTTGTTTGCATGACCAGGTCATTTAGACTGTGAGCTCCTCTAGGAAAGCAACATTGTCTTTGGGTCCAGTGATGCTTATTGAAATTGTTGGTTTAGTAGAAGAGTCCATTTCAAGGGTAGGAGGAGATGGTGCCTTTGAGCCTTTCAGGCCCTGGGTCTGTGTCTTATTTGTCGTGATGGGTTGTATGTACTTTAGTTACAGGAGATTACATTTAAGAATTACTACACAGCCTTTTTGAGCATCCGCGTCCGTCAGCATACCTCGATGCACACACCGGCCAAGTGGGTGACTTGTCTGCGGGACTATTGTCTGATGCCTGACCCACACAGTGAGGAGGGAGCCCAGGAGTATGTATCGCTGTTCAAACACCAGGTCAGCTGGGCCTCAGTATGGCCAGGGCAATCAAGATGAGGACTTACAGGAGGCCTGGGGATTGGATCAGTATACCAGGAGGGAAGAAAGGGCAAGGCTGGCCTGGTTTTCAAGCAAGTGCCTTGGAGGGATTACTGTTCTTTCCTTCCCAAAGGCCTGGGAAGGCAGCATTTTGGCTCAGTGCTGGTTGGGAGGCTCCTGGGCAGTGAGCTGGGTCCTTGTTGGGTCCTTGTATGTGTGTGTGTCAGATGCTGTGTGACATGGCCAGAGTACTGGAGCTACGCCTGATTCTTCGGCAGCCATCACCACTGTGGCTGTCTTTCACAGTGGAGGAGCTGCAGATTTATCAGCAGGGACCAAAGGTAAGTGACTAACTCAGAGCTGTTGGTTGGCCCTTTCCCCAGGAGGGTTGCCACTATGGCTGGGAGAGGTGGGTTTGTGGGGTGGGTGATGGGTAAGGATGGTATGACTCAGAAAGAGGCTTTCATGGAAATTAACTGAGTGTGAATGGTGGAAGTTCATGATGAGAGGTGAGACTATGTTCCCATATTCCCTGACTTTTAGAGCTACTTGCCACTCTTAGAGCTGGAGCTTTTAGGTGGCAGGAGACACTTCTGCTGCTTGTGTTTGTGAGACTTCCTGCATAACAGAGCTTAGGTGCCTTGGGCTTCTGTGGGCCACCTGAACAGTATTTTCCCAGTGTCTGAGGCTCAGGGGCCCTTCTTTCTACTCCCAGGACCTTGGAATCTGGTCCCAGGGCTCTCCCACTTTGCCTCACTCAGGGCAGTATGCCTTTGCTTTGCAGAGCCCCTCCATGACCTTTCCCAAGTGGCTCTCCCACCCAGTCCCCTGTGAGCAACCTGTCCCCCTACTTGAGGTAAGCCCTTTCCCTGGGTAAGAACCACATGTGAATGGTTCTGGTGTCCAGCCCAGGCCCAGGTGGGCCCTTTTCTGTAAGAATGTGGGGGCCGGACCCAGGGCCTTTGGTTTACTCTGTGTCATCTTCCTCTTGGGTGCTCTATGGGATTTGAGGTATCTGTGATATGGGGCTGGGCTGCCTACTGAACATCAGGCCCCAGCCTCATGTTTCACAAGTCATCTGGAAATGTTATTGGTCTCAGCTTGTGGGTCCCTAGCCCAGCTTGGCCTCCCTGGAACCCTAAGGGCACTGCTGGGGAGAGACCCATGGCCACTGACCCCTCCTTCTGGAGCAGGGTCTCCCAGACCCCAGCAGGGTATCCTCTGAGGTGCAGCAGATGTGGGCGCTGACAGAGATGATTCGAGCCAGTCACACCTCCACGAGGATCGGCCGCTTTGATGTGAGTGATCGCTTCCCTCTGCTTGGCTTATATTGCCCTAAGCGGGTCAGACCTGATGGTCTTTTGTGTTGCAGGTGGATGGCTGTTATGACCTGAATTTGCTCTCCTACACTTGAATGGTTGCTCCTAGCCAAGATATTGGCCTTTCTGTGCCCACCCAGGCTTGTTTTGGGCCACCAGAGGCCGAAGTGTGTTCCCTGTGCATTCCGAGTGTTGCCTGCATGCCTGTACTGTCTGGGCCATGTTCACAGATTCAGGATTCTTGGGGGCTTACTGTATTGCTTCAGCATGAACTCCTGGCAGGGATGTACTCTGTCTTCACCTGGCTGCAACCCAGTTCTTCCTTCTTCTTCTACCCTAACAACATTCCAGTTCTACTTGCTAAGAATCCTCAAGGACCCTCTGCCCCTCCTGCCAACATTCACACTCCTGTCTTCTGCTTGCTCCTTCACCCTACATGCAGTTAGGCTGAAAAGACCTACTAAAACCTCCATCTAACCTGGAAGGCCATTGCTGCCACGGCATTCTCGTATGTAGATTGGGAAGCTTTAGGAAGAAACAGAAACCCCATTTCTTCCTTTGTGCCCCCTAGTGGCCTTCTTTCCCTTTGTGTTATGCCCACAAAAAGAAATTTCCTGTCTAAACTCTTCTGCTGCTTGCCTAGGAAACAAAATTGAGGATTTGGGTAGCTTGAGTCCCTCAGTCCCTGAGCTAGCTCCTGGATATATGTTCAAATGCTTGTGTCCACTGGGCTTGGGCAGGTGCCTCTGGCAAGGTGGGGGCCTGAGAAGGAGACCTGGGACCTGTCTGCCAAGTGACACAGCCCAAAGCATATCCCTGTCCCTTCTCCCAAGTGCCCGTTTCCAAGAGTCATGCTCAGCATGATGAGAAATCAACCTTGGTGGGGCGTAGGTCCAAGTGAGGGTTCTCATTGGTGCCTTTTAAGAGACTGAGGTCTTCCATTACCACAGGCCAATTGTTGAATGATGCAGGCTGCTCTTCATGAGAAAATCCTGCTTCTCTCTGGTTCTTCCTTGCATTGTCCCTGGGGATTATTATGAAACAATACTGCAATGTGTTTTGGACCTGGACAATTGGATATGTGTGTGGCTCAACAGTTTTTTGGAGGAAGTTCAGCCACTTTTTGGTGGCCACTCTCTGCTCTCACCCATGAGTTCTTGCAGGTGGTGTCTTTACCTGCAGGGTCACTTACTTAGCCCCACTCAGCATCTTCTGAAAGGGCAGTAACCGTAGTTCTGTGTTCAGGGAGCAAGGGTCCTCAGGGTGTTTGTGAGTGAAGAGGACCCTGGGGTAGCATGGATCATGCTTCAGTCATGGCTGTGTCCCCAGCACAGGGGCTGGTATGCAGCAAGATCAATAAACATTTGTGAAATGCATGACTGTGTTGGCTGCCTATGTCTGTCTGGTGGGAGAGCTGGGGACCCCTATGTGAAGTAAGGCTACTGTGGTGCTGCCTTCTGTGGTGTTGCCTGCTTGCCAGGCTGGCTCCACCCTCCTGTGACCTCTCCACCCTCCCCACCCCCCATTTGACCTTACATCCTTGAGGTCCTGAATGTGTGATTCAGGCCTTTCAGCCCTTTCCAGAACTTTGACCCTTTGGAGGCAGGGCAGTTCTGGAGGGGGAGGTCTAGCCACCAGCTACGGTTCCGCCTGAGCCGCCCTGAATAACCAGCAGAAAGAGCCGGAGGCTGTTTCCCTGCAATCTGGAGTCCCTGCGCTCCCAGCTCTAAATCCCAGCCTGCTCTGGGGGCTGCCCGCCCCTTTTTGTGATCTTATGCGCGAGCCAGAGAGACCTGTCCTAGCAGGGGCCTGGACTACATCTCCCGGCATTCCTGGCTGAGTGGAGGCCTCTGTGCGCCGTCTGCACTGGTTGCAGGCGACGATGCAGCAGGCAGTGAGCATGGTGGCCCGTATGGGCTTTCGCCTGCAAGAACTCCCCTCTGTCCTGGGTCGTCAGCTCAGTTGCGCACAGGTGGGATAGTGGGTGCTGGGTTTTGGATCTGATTTTGGATGGTGGGGGAGGGAGGCGGCCAGGGGCTAGGGCCCTGGTGGCGCTAAGCCCGGCCGCCTGCAGGATGTGCTCCGCCGGACACCGCTCTATGATTTCCACCTGGCCCACGGCGGGAAAATGGTGGAGTTTGCTGGTTGGAGTTTGCCAGTGCAGTACCGAGACAGTCACGTTGACTCACACCTGCACACACGCCAGCACTGCTCTCTCTTCGATGTGTCTCACATGCTGCAGGTAAGCCAGGGGAGCAGGCTGGCTGCCGGGTCAGGCCTTCCTCCCTGGTCACAGTGGTGCACTCCTTGGCTTTGTTTGCTGGGAGCTGGATTCTACGGATAGCCCTCCCAGAAGAGCTAGAAGCCTTGGTGGTGTCATGTTCAGACTATGGCTCTGAGGAAATGAACTAACAGGGTCTCCTGATTATCTCCTCTTTAATCTTTGCAGTCTGCTACCACTAAGTGGCTTAATGTCCTAGGTTTTCCCGGGCTGACACCCACTCTTATTCACTATGCTGGGTATTGGAAAAGCGGGTATTTCAGGAGGTTGGTAAGTCCTCTCGAGTACCCTGACCTCCCCCGGTCGGGATGTGGGGAATCAGAAGGTGGGCCTCTGCTGCCTGTAGAACCAAAACACTGGTCAGTCACTTAGGCCAGGCTGGATTGCGCTGTGCATGGCAGGGAGGATACCTCCTTGCCTAGTGTTCTTTTGGATTACAGCTGCTGCAGTGGCCTGAGGCTTTCAATCTCTTCCCCAGACCAAGATACTTGGTAGTGACCGAGTGAAGCTGATGGAGAGTATAGTGGTTGGAGACATTGCGGAGCTAAAGCCAAACCAGGTGGGCCCTTCTTTTGTTTCCGCTCAATGAATGTTCTTAGTCATGAGCCAGCAAACGGGCTGATTCCCTACCTTAGGCTTGGGGGCACAGAAAGGAATCAGACACAGCTTTTCAGGGCTTGCAGTTTTGGGGATGGAGTCCTGGAGTCGTTTCCAGACATCTAGCGATCTGCAGGGTGGGGCCTCGTCACAGCAGGCTAGGAGGCCAGAAACCAAGGTTCCTGTGCTGCTCTCTGACCTGCACTGCTGTTCAAAGACGTGCTGAATCAGAACATTCATTTTAATAAGATTCCCAGGTGATTCATGTGACCTCTCAACCTCAGGTTCTTCATCTACCCAGTAGGGAGGCTAAGGGCAATATTTTGGGGGCACTGTTGTGGAGTGCTTGGGAGTGCCTGGGATCATCAAGACGGACTCTGAAGCTTTTTTTTTCTTTTTTTTTTTTTTGAGACAGAGTCTTGCTCTGCTGCCTGGACTAGAGTGCTATGGCATTGGCCTAGCTCACAGCAACCTCAAACTCCTGGGCTCGAGCAATCCTTCTGCCTCAGCCTCCTGAGTAGCTGGGACTACAGGCATGTGCCACCTTGCCTGGCTAGTTTTTTCTATATATTTTTAGTTGTCCAGCTAATTTCTTCTATTTTTAGTAGAGACAGGGTTTCACTCTTGCTCAGGCTGGTCTTGAACTCCTGACCTTCAGTGATCCTCCCGCCTCGGCCTCCCAGGGTGCTAGGATTAAAAGCGTGAGCCACGAGGCCCCTAGCTGACTTTGAAGCTTTTGTCCTGGGGGTTGAGGCATGAGCTGAATTGCCTCAGGCCTGGGTGTGATGAAGCAGCAGGTCCTAGATGTCACAGATTAAGCATGAGATGGGGCTGT
Source organism: Indri indri (assembly GCA_004363605.1). NCBI lineage: Eukaryota > Metazoa > Chordata > Mammalia > Primates > Indriidae > Indri > Indri indri. Next base: position 14,704 of record RJWJ010018036.1, read on the forward strand.
CAATACTGAGTGGGGAGGGGTACAGAGGCCCCACCAGATCAAGGAGGCCCCTGCAAGGTGGGGAGGGGATGAAAACTTGCTCAGTGCATGAGGAAGTTTTTGTCTCCTTGACTTGGGCCCAGCCTTGTACCTTGCATACCCTGAGCCCTTAGCATGAGGGCTGGTAAGTTTTGTGGTGGCTAAGTGGGTCCAGGGGTATGTCAGGCTCACCCTTGACCTTGGCCTTTTGGATCGGAGGCAAAGATGCTCCACTTTGGTGCTAGGGGACACTGTCACTATTTACCAATGAGGCTGGAGGCATCTTAGATGACTTGATTGTGACCAACACTTCTGAGGGGTACCTGTATGTGGTGTCCAACGCTGGCTGCTGCGACAAAGACTTGGCCCTTATGCAGGTACAGCCCCTCTGTGTTCTATGCACCTTGTCTTCCTTGTTCATAGAGCAGCATCCTTGTCTAGGACAGGCTTGGCACAGATAAGGGACAATGAGCTCAGAAAATGGCTCTTTGAGTGAATGAACAGCTATGAGACTGGTACGCCCTCCCTGGAGCATGGCAGGGTTTGGTGGGGCGGGGAGGTGAAGCTGACCCTGGCACCTTAAGTGAGCATCCTTTGGTGAGGTGGCAGTCCTAGGCGTGGGTCATCCCTAGCAGTTAGTAGCTATGTGGCCTTGTAAGATGGGCACCAACCCACTATTCTATTAGCCAGCTCTGCCATGTCCATCTCATAGTAGGTGCTCAGTAAGTGGTCCCAGAGACTGATGTGGTATTTCTTTCTTTTCAGAACAAGGTCAGGGAGTTTCAGAACAAGGGCAGTGATGTGGGTCTGGAGGTGGTGGATAATGCCCTGCTAGCCCTGCAAGGTGAGAGGGCTGGGCTGGGGGTAGAGAGCTGACCTTTGCCTTCCTAGCTTTATCAACTGCCTAGCACAAAGGTCAAACCAAGAGGAAGGTTTGGATGGTGTGATATTTGTGTGCCATTATTCTATTATTCTATCTTGCCCTCCCCCCACCTACCACAAGGCTAGGGACAAGGGCATTATCTCCTACTTGCAGTATAAGACTTGCTCAGGGCTTGTTCTGGTCACTGAGTAAGGGCTGTAGTCTAGCTTTGAGGGGTGCTGGGACCTGGATGCCTGGTCACTGGCTCCCTGGGCCTAGGACCCACTGCGGCCCAGGTGCTGCAGGCTGGCGTAGCAGATGACCTGAGGAAACTGCCCTTCATGACCAGTGCTGTGATGGAAGTGTTTGGCGTGTCCAGCTGCCGTGTGACCCGCTGTGGCTACACAGGAGAGGATGGTGTAGAGGTGTGTCAGTAAGTGGGTGTGGGGTGGTACAGGGCACAAAAGATGGGGGAAAGCTGTCCACCTGCTTTCTGGTGTCCTGTGCAGATCTCAGTGCCAGCAGCGGGGGCAGTCCACCTGGCAACAGCTCTGCTGGAAAACCCAGAAGTGAAGCTGGCAGGGCTGGCGACCAGGGACAGCCTGCGCCTGGAGGCAGGCCTCTGCCTGTATGGGAAGGACATTGATGAATGCACCACACCTGTGGAGGGCAGCCTCGGTTGGACATTGGGTGAGCTGGGCTAGCACTGAAGGATGGGGTCCTGGAGGTTGGAGTGAACTTTAATGAGATCAGCCAGCTCAGGACTGCTCTTAATGTTGTATATCCTGGAGCAAGTGACTCAGCTTTCCTGAGCCTTGGTTCTATGAAGGTGTCACTGCGGGCAACCATTAGAAACTGAGGACCCTCAGCAGGTAGGCAGCATGGCCTGTAGGGGGGTCAGAGGTGCTTGGCTGACTGAATGCAGTGCAGGGGAGGATTAGAGCCTGGGGTAGCCCAAGTTAAGGGAATTTGATGCTGGTTAGATGTCACTTGGGATCCTGGTAGCTAGGACCTCCTGCAGCCAGGGTTTTTATGGGCTGTGGCTTATGTCTGATGTGTCATGTTCCAGGAAAGCGCCGCCGAGCTGCTATGGACTTCCCTGGAGCCAAAGTCATTGTTACCCAGCTGAAGAGCAAGGTGCAGCGGAGGCGTGTGGGGCTGATGTGTGAGGGGGCCCCCATGCGCACGCACAGTCCCATCCTGAGCACAGAGGGTACTGTGATTGGTAGGTGGACCAGGGAAGCTGGGGAGTCTTTGTCTCTTCCCCAGAAGGGCGGGAGCGCTGGGCTGACAGGGTGCTGCTAACACATGGCCTGTGCCTGGACAGGTACTGTGACCAGTGGCTGCCCTTCACCCTGCCTGAAGAAGAACGTGGCCATGGGTTACGTGCCCTATGAGTATAGTCGGCCAGGGACACTACTGCTGGTAGAGGTGCGGCGGAAGCAGCAGATGGCTGTGGTCAGCAAGATGCCCTTTGTGCCCACAAACTACTACATTCTAAAGTGAGGATGGCTCAGGGCAGGGCCCTCCCCTACAGGAGTCTTACTCTGGAGGGCATCCTACAAGGGGTTAGTGAGGAAGCTGAGGCAGAACTCACTGGGGTGGGCAGCTGGAGTAGAAGCTCACTATTGAGGGGCCTGTACTACCTATTCGTCCCATCCAACCCATGCCACTCCAACTTTAGGACCCCATTTCTGAGTGATGGACCAAGCTCACCCACTGTCCTGTTTCAGTCCACAGTCCCACTGACCCTACTCCTCCCTGCTGGAGGACAAATGAGAAGCACTGGTTCTGCCATCTCTCCCTTTCTGCCAGGTGCTGATTGTGAAGCGAAGTCTCACTTTTGTGGGGAGGATAAAACCTGCCCAACCTACCTCACTATGGTTTCTCACATTGCAAGGGTTGTTACCATGGGCAGTGTGGGTTTAGGCTACCCTCTCCAGTTTGCTTTCCATGAATGCAAACTGCTGCCTCTCCCTGGGCAGGAATGATTCCTGACTCACTGAGGGTTGGCTCCGTAGGGTTCCTGTGCCTGTGTGTAAACTTGGGGATGGCTGAGGAAACACGGATTCACCCTTTCACATTCCCAAGTAGGCCTAGCCTGCTCCTCACCACCTATTCTGAGCCCCAGGGCTGCTGTAGGGAGGACTGGGCCTCCTCCTGGACTTGCCTTACCCTGGGCTGACCTTCACCCCAGGGGCCCATTACTGGACTGGAGTCCTGAAAAAATATTAAATGAACTTCCTTGTTTGCCATAGTCTCTAGCTTCATTGTTCTTTGTCCACAGGGCTCCTGCAGTGCCAACACAAAGCCTGCCTTCCTGGCCTCTAAGATAGGCTAGAATAGGTTCCCTTGACAGGGGCCAGGTCTGTAAGAACTAATGGGGATATTGCCCCTGTTGGGCACCCCATCACTGCTCCTCCATGAAGCTGGCATCACCTCTCCATCTCTGCAAGTTGTTGCATCTGGGTCCTGAGGGGCAACAGCTTCCAGAATGTTCCTTCTCCAGTTGTCACACTTGCATGCACACCCTTATCCTGTCTAAATAACCACACAACTGATGCACTTCCATGTTTAATAAGCCACATCCTCAGTTGAGCCTGGGGTGAAATGTACCCGATTCTGTGTGCGGTGGTGTTAGTGGGTAGGCCTGGGGCTGTGAAGACCATCATCCTGACAGCCAGAAGACATCTCTGGAGTGGGGACATGCACGTGAGCTCAGTGCTGCCCCATTTCCAGTGCACCTCTGCCACAAAGATGGCCTCGGTGAAGGCAGCCAGCTGGAAATGTGACATCCAACAGAGAGGAAGCAGGCAGTAGGACATTAAGGTAGCTGGTGGCCCAGCAGAGGGAGGCAGAAGTATGGCCATCAGGGAAGGAGGTGGGTCCGGGGCCAAAATGTTTTCAGGAACTGGTGTTTCTGTGGGGGCATTTGTTACCTACACCTTGGGAACCTCCCCATGCCCATTGTAAAGGTGGCAGGGCTTGCCTGGCTTGTGGCTTTCCTGTTGAGGGTTCCTGGAGGCTCAGATGGTGCTAGTGGGGAGGAGCTGAGCCTGTAGGCTATTAGGTTGAGGCCCCTCTCTGTACCAGGTCTGGATGGGAAATGATGAGGCTGTAGGGCATGATGGAGCCATTTTGCACTAACTGCTTAGTACCTCCCTATGAGAGGGCAAGGTACAGACCCAAGACCCCCTGGGTACTTAAGCAGTGGGTGCTACCCCAAGGGCTTAGCTGGTGGGCTCTGCCTCTTTCAGGCACCCAGCTTACCCCTAAGAAGGACTAAGAGGAATATTAATAGGACAGTTGGGAGATGGCAATTTTCTTTTGCTTGGCTAATACCTGGAGAGGTCTGGCTGGGCCAGGGAGGTGGGTGTTTGGTGCCTCTGTCTAGATGGTGCCAGCAGGAACACCCTGCCTTATACCTGAATTGTCAGCTAAGTAAACCATAGAGTATAAGGCCTGGCCCAGGCCAGGATTCCCTGGCTCCTTGCCAACAAAGCAAAACCAGAGAAATTCAGGAAACTCAGGGCTTAAGGGAAAACAGACTTCCCTTACAAATCCTAGAGCTGGTAAACCTCAGGCTTCCTCTCATAGGGACAGATCTTTATGGGATCACATCCCAGGGGGATAGGGAGAGGGACAGGAAGGAATCAAGACAAAAAAGGGACTGTTGGCCTCCCCAACCCAGAGGCTTCTCCTGAGCTCTGACACCTGAGCAAGGAGGAACAAAACTTCTTTTCCTTAAGGCACCCAGATAAGGGTAGAGGCAAACTCTTCACTCTCCCAATGCCTAGAGCTGTTGAGGAGGCAAGGCCAAAGGCAGTGGAGGCCTAGTCCTGCAAGCACTGGGATACTCCTCGTCCCCAACCTTGAGCCCCCTGCAGTCATCTTTGGGGTGTGGGCAGCAGAACGCAGTGTAGAAGCCAGCAGACCCAGTGATGGCCCTGGAGACACTTCTGCTGCCTTCCCTTATTCTCTGTGGGTTTTGAGAGGTTCGTTTGCTGCTATTTCCCTGAAAGTGATGGAGAGAGAGGAGAGAGGGGTTATTCCGTGGACAGCAGAACAATCCCTGAGATTGGCTCTCCGCAGCCCCTTGGGGGCTGGGCTGGGCTCAGTAAGGCCTCATTACAATCTCGACCTCTCTGCTGATCTCCCACAGTCCATCCTGGGCCCACCACCTTCCCCCTGCAGACCCATTCTTCCTCCTGGGTTCCCCACCTTACAATGGCACTGCCATCATTCCCTAGGTGCCTGAGACAGAAACCTGGGCAGTGGCAGCCTTTCTAAGCAGCCTCTAGCCGTCACTCTTTGACCCTTTATCTACTTGCTATGAAGCAGTTACAAAGGCAAATTAGATCAGGCCACAGCCAGCCTTGCTGAGTCAGTCCTTCAGTGGCTCCCTGGGCCCAACATGCTCCCATGCACAAGCTCAAGCATCACAGCCTCATCTATTCTTCCAATATGTCACCCTCATCCTTGCCCCTTGGTCTTGTACTATCCATTCCCTTTGCCTGGTACGTTTTGCCACCCCATGGCCTTTGACCTCAGCTTAGGTGTCTTTCTTGGGAAAAGCATTCCCTGACCACCCTTGCCTCTGCACTGCTATCTTCCCCTTATAAATCTCTGGCTCCCCCTGCAAGTAGGGCCTGGGTTGTTCATGTTCTCTCAGGCTACTGCAGCCCCTGCCATGTGGCAGGAGCTCAGAGATTAGCTGAATGAATGCCCCGATTAGTGAGTTCATGTTTTACAGATGAGGAGGCTAACCCTCATGAGGTCAGACAGTGTGCTAGGGATGGAGGTTCCTGCCTTCCCAACTAAGGGGCTTGCAGGGAGTAGAATCCAAAAGACCTGCCACTTAATATGACAATACAACCCCCTACCCCACAGGTTGCTGATGCACTGTCCAAACATTGGTGACACCCCAACTTGAAGCCTGAGCTCTACGTGCAGACTTAAAGCTTGCTGCAAAGGCCATTAAGCTGGTGACCTGTATTGTGATAACTCCCCTCCCAGTCACCAGCACACAAGTGTCCTTGGACTGCCAAGCGTGGGGTTGGGGTAGAGACAGGTTTACTCACCATGAAGGGAAATGCGTGGAGCCATCAGGTGTGGATCCGTTCTGACTGCCCAGACCTGGAGGCAAGAACACATCCAGAGCTGCGGCAGGCTGGGGTTGGGGATCTGAGCAGGTATCAGCCCAGTTCAGGTAGGGTGCCGCTGGTACTGCTTGGTGGGAAGTCTGGTGAGGGTCCTAAGGGACTAGTGGTATTGTGTGGTGAGGGTTTTGAGGAACGGTTACAATGTGATGGGAAGACTGGTGGGCGATTCTGGTATAAAATGGTATGGTGGCATGGGTGCGGGTACAACGTTAAGTTCTGATGAGGCTCTCGGGGGATTCTGGGGAACCCAATGGTATAGTCTGGTGGGAGTAGGGGCAGTCAGCCCACGGAGGTTCGTAGGGAGCCTCACCTGGGCGGTGATACAACCCGGTCACCGTGTTCCCGTAGAACCCCCACGCCAGCTGGATGCCCAGGAGACTTAGCACCAACCACAGCAGCAGCAACTTGAAGAGGGTTACGCGCATGTCCTGCGCTTCCCATTCCCGCAAGAACTCTCTGCCTAGAGCGCCCAGCGCCTCTAACACCGTGGCCGGCAGAGTTTGCAAGGACTGCCCCGACCAGGGCTCCGCCATGACTGGCCTGTGCCCTGCCCAGGGGTACCGTCACTGCAGTCACCACCACGCAGGCGTGCGGGCTTCCGGGGCCAGGCTCGTTAGTGCGCACGCGTAAACTCAGGCAGGGAGGGCGCACCTCGCTTGCGCGAAGAGTTGGCAGTTTAGGGAGGAGTATTAAAAGCGCGCACGCGCACCTAGCCCCACCCTGCAGACTTAAAGGATGAGTGACTCGGGGAGCATAAAATAGCAACCAGGTCTTTTATAGCCCCGAAGTTCCCGTGATGCCCTACGCGGCTGCAATGATTGGTTAAACATCTAGCTTTTAGGGCGTGGACGCGCTCCTGGGCAATCGTGGCTGAGCTGTGGGTGCGCGCGTGCGCGGGGCCGCGACTGTGGCCGGCTCGAGCCCGCTGGGCAGTCGGGGGCGCGCACGTCGCTCCCCGCCCTCCCGCCGCTGCCTGCCCTCGCTCGCTCGCTCGCGCTCCCCGCCCGCCGCCTGCGGTCCTCCGTCGGTTCTCTCGTTAGTCCGCGGTCGTCTTATCTGCTACCGGTTCTTGTCTCCGAGCTTGCGACTGGCGGACAGGAGTTCTCGGTAGGAAGAGGCCAGACTCAGAGTCGTCGCCTGAGGTGAGCGGGAAGGTTCCCTCCTAGCGCCGAGGCGCCCCGGGCCCGCCCGCCCGGCACTCTTCCGGCCACCCTCCTGCCGCCCCGCCGCGACCGCACCCCACCTGCTGCTCCCGGCCGGCCGCCCCTGGCCCCAGATCCTGACTCCTCGCCCGGCCTGGGGCCCCGCGCCCCGAGGCGGCGGCCCCGCCCGCGCAGTCCCCGGAAGCGCGCCCAGTCGCCTCGCCCTCAGTGCCCCTTCCCCCGCCCGCCCGGCCTGGTGGAGCCCAAGCCGCCCGCCCGCGGTCCCCGGCGCTTCCTCTCTCCCAGCAGCGCTGGGCAGGGCGGGGGCTCCGAGCCGGGCCCCGCGACCCCGTACTGTAGCCGGCCGCTGCAAAGCGCGCGTGGCTGTCAGAGTTGAAATGGGAAAGAAACTCTTTACAACTCCATTTTGCCTTTTGCATTTAATGTGAGACTTGAATCACCGTTTAATACGGATTGAAGTCCAGTTATACTTTGGGTAGGTTTTCTTCTTTTAATGCAGTACTCTTGGAGATTGTGTAAGTAAAAGATTGTGTTGAAATCTTAGCACTGTCTGTATTGAAGAAAAGGGTATTTTTCAGTTGAAAATAAAAAAACGCTGTAATGATTTAAGTGATGGTGCATGAAAATAGATGGAGTTTTGCTTAGTCTAAATTACTACCTGTATTAGGAAGCACCTAAACATCTGTACTTACTGGATCCACAGTAACAGGTCGTCTTCATTAAATAGCACAACTTTCATCCAAATTGAGTTGGCCAAAAACCATATTTAGTAAGTTATGGTGGAAAATTGGCATCCGTTTTACCTCAGAGTTGGTCCCACTTGTGTTTTTTAGTAGTTCTGATTTTAAAACTTTTGTTGGTGACTTGTTTGGTTCTTGTTTTTAAGACAGTCTTTTGAAATGTTTCTTGCAGGTGTGTAATCAGATTATACTCCTCTCTGCCAAATTTAAAGGGGAAAAAATACTTAAAAAGCCAAAAAAACCCATACTTTAAAATGTATGCAGTGAGAAATTTTCAACCACTTAGTGTCACACACCCAGATGTGTAATGTGTACCATGTGGATGATTGTTACTTTAGATATGGCTAGATCGGTGGGGAAATTGTTTTGAGCATTTGGCACAAGTGACGTTGTTTGCACTGAAAATACTAGACTACCTCTTAATTGTAAAGAATGGCTTAATTGAAGGATCTCTTGATAAATTGTCTTGATTCGTTCCATCTGCTTTTGTAGAGCACTGATGGCTCTTGGGGACATAAAATGGGTAAGGTGCAACTTATTTATTTTTTGTTTCAGCATATCATGGGGGTACAGATGTTTAGGTTACATATGTTGCCCTTAGTGCAACTTATTTTGAGTCAAAGTCTAGTGCTAGACTTACGCCCTTTGTTCTCATAAAAACCTGTGCTGGAAGGAAGAAGTGAATAGAAATACTGTATAGCTATTGACCTATTTCTTCATAGATCCAGAATTTTATATGTAAAAGGTCCTTCAGGACTGGTAATCCAATCCATTTGCAGTTGAGGAAACTGAGTTCCAGAGACTTAAATAAATTTCCCAATATCATATGTCTAGTAAAGAGCAGACCAGAACTATTTTTTTCTCTGTTAGGTTTTCTTCACGTATTCCCAAATAGCGGGCCTAGAGTCAGGTAAAATTCAGGACTTCCAGCTTATTCCAGTGTTTCTTCTTTTATACCTTGCTGATTGTGCGTAGTTTGGAGAATCTGAAAAATTCATTTGCCAATCAAATTCCAGGTCATTAATTTTCACAGCAGTCTCCCCTCTAACTGGGTGGTCCTGCAGTCCATTGAAGGAGATAAATGAATGCACAGGGTCCCTGGCTAACCTAGTCATAGCTTTAGGTGTTTGGTTCTTGTTGAGGGACCAACTTCCAGAGCAAGGCCCAGACTTCCCTGCTCCAAAGCCAACATAATTAGGTCAGGCTAAGATGTTTTTAGGCAACTGTGGACCCTATTGACTGTTGATTTGGGGTACTGCTTATATCAAGTAACCAATCTCCTATGCACATGTGTGTGGAATTGTTGGAGTATTTTCATAGTCCTGGTCCGTTTCTGTCAGTTAACTCCTTTTAAAAGTTTATCCTGGCTATGTGGGGGTGTAAGTTATTAGGAGAGTAAAAACAGGTAGCTCTTTACAGGTGGAGTCCATGTGGTGACTGGAGGAGGAAGGAGGGTAGGAGGAGGAGGAGGAGGTTGGGTGCTACTTTGGTCTTAATTGTGCTAGAGCTGAGAGATTTATGTTAACTCTCCTAATTTGAGCTTGACGGGCTTCTGTAGACAACACCTTGGTTTAATTGCATTTTGGCTGCTAGTGTTAATGATAAATGGCACATAATCACTGGATTTTAAAATTGGCCATGTTTATAGTTTTAAAAGGTTCCTAAGTATTTATCCTCGCCTACATTTAGTTTATCCCTTTATGTACCTGTCCAGTGGAACCGTTTGCCTGAGCCTACACATTAATATAACTAAATTTTAAACTTATTAAAAGTATTTTACTATATACTCTGCTATTTGGGGACATGCTCACTGTCAGGTATTTGTGAGATTAGTAAATTAAAATTCCAAGACAGTTTGAAGTTGGTAATTACTGTAAAATCCCTATTTTAAGTGTTTCTATTTCAAGTGACTCATTTTTTAATCTGTGGTGCTGTATTAAGTGAAGGCCTCGTATGCTCATAATTATGGTAGTCGTGTATCTGAAAATCAGGCACTGAAGCTGCTCATACTGGGTGTTGGTCTCAGTTTATTGGTGCTTCCTCCACATGATTCTGAATACATTTTTATAGCTAATAATCAAAATATGAAATACACTCTGTTAAATTGCAACCAGTATGCAGTTTATACCAAACTGAGATTGATTTTTTTTTTTTTAGAAGAATGGGTAAGTGTGTTTAAGTGTATTTATGATAGTATCTTCAAGTGAAGGGAAAGAGGAAAATACAGGCAGCCAATGAAATAAGTTTGGAGTGGAGTGAAAGGACAAGTGGGAGATAAAATGAGATTAGAGAAGTGGGCAGGGGCCAGATCATGCAGGGCCTTTAGGAGATGGGAAGTTCTTTGGTTTGTTTTGAAATGAGAAGTCATTCCATGTTTTTTAGTAGGGGAATGACATGATCTGATATTAAAAAAAACGCCAAACTGGAATCACTCACTGTGAGTAGGAGTATATCCGGATCCATTCTGACTTTAAATAGTAAACTAATACTGATAATTTCTGACAAAAACATCAAAAAGATTTCCTAATCTTATTAATTTCCTTGACCTAACGTGTTTTATTTGAAGCCATTAGTTTTCTGAGAGTTGCTTTTCAGTCTGTAAGTTCTTTTTCTTTCTTTCTTTTTTTTTTTTTTTTAGAGACAGGGTCTCACTGTTGCTCAGACTGGTCTCGAACTCCTGAGCTCAGGTGATCCTCCCACCTCAGCCTCCCAGGCTGTTAGAATTACAGGTGTGAGCCACTGTGCCCAGCCTCAGTCTATAATTTCTTTGTAATACCTGTGTTAAAAAGGAAATGTAATTTTGTAATTTGATGAAACAAGTTATTAAAATGTTCACTGTAGTCCAGGTAGTAAGGATACAGGTGGTCACTGTAAAATTGTTTTAACTTTGATATATGTTTGAAAATTTTTTTTGAGACAAGAGTCTCACTCTCTTGCCTGGGTTAGAGTGCCGTGGCATCAGCCCAGCTCACAGCAACCTCAAACTCCTGGGCTTAAGCAGTCTTCTTGCCTCAGCTTCCCGGGGTAGCTGGGACTACAGGCAGGTGCCACCATGCCTGGCTAATTTTTTTTATTTTTATTTGTTTGGCTAATTTCTTTCTATTTTTAGTAGGGGGGGGGTCTCGCTCTTGCTTAGGCTGATCTCGAACTCCTGAGCTCAAGCAATCCTCTTGCCTCAGCCTCCCAGAGTGCTAGGATTACAGGTGTGAGCCATCGCGTCCAGCCTGAATATTTTTATTATAAAATGTTGGGGAAAATTTACAGAGGATTCATTAGCTTCCATATTTTTTTTTCTGCTTTAAAAAGGGCAACATTAATTTATAATATTTGGAAAATAAGGTTGATTTTTGTGGATTTTGTGTTAAGTGAAAGAGGCTAAGAGTTGTATAAATGTGATAAATTTGATGGTATGTCAAAAATTAAATTCTGCACTTTTTCCCTCTCTTGGACTCTTCACTGAAGAGTTACTTAAACAGAAGTTTGGGCAAACTCATTTATATCCTGTCCTTTGTTTTTTCCTTGTAAATTGAATAGATATAATTCCTGATATTTTTTATGTTTTATAGCCTTTCATCTCAGAAGTTCAAGGTACTTTGTACAACTTCTGCCACTCAGGCCGAGCATCCTACAGGGCATTTGTAAGGTATGTAAATAGAAGTTTCTTCTTCCATTTCCCTTTTTCCATGGAAGAGAGGTTATTATTAATGTAAATTCTGGAAATGTGGGTGTATCACTACTATTAATGATTCTCTTGTCCACAGGTCTTGAGATCTTTATCTTACTTCAGAACTTTTCTCTGTACTTATTTTCCTACCTCTCCATAAGATAGTCTTCTGACTTCCTTTCTTTTGTTTTTTATTCCAAGTGACATATTTTTCCTTAGATGAAGTTATATTTCCAAACCTCTCCCTTGCTTAACCTTTAAGGAGATGAACTCGCCGTATGACATATGTACTTCTCTTACTTCCGGACCATTCCCTTTTTATCTCTTCTGTTCTTCATCTTTAAATTTTCATTTTTTTGATTGAATAGTCTGGTCATCTATAATTTACCACCTGTGCTGTGGATATGTCTAATTATCAAGAGAAAATGAGTCAACTAGAGAATAAAGATCAAAGGATAATCCTCCCTCTTACCAGAGGGGTCAATTGGCTTGGGAGGGAGCAATGTTAACTGTAGATACCACAGCCTATCCAGGGCCTGTTCAGATATTTTGAACTCATTAAAAATCGGGGAAATAGTTGGAAGCTTATTTTATTTTACTTAAGAGGCAGGGTCTTGCTGTGTAGTCCAGGCTGGAGTGCGGTGGCTATTCACAGGCTCCATCAGAGTACATCACAGCCTAAAAACTGGCCTCAAGTAATCTTTCCACCTCATCCTCTCTAGAAGCTGGGAATACATGTGCATGCTTCAACACCTGGCTTGTAGAAGTTTTTTAATTTAATTGGTAACATGATAAGTATCCTGGTCTGGTATTTCCTACAGAAAATGCAGAAGAGTAGATGGTGAGGTAGAGGTTTTTTCCCCCCTACTGTTACTTGCTGCCACCACCTTTTTATAACTTAAGGGTTCTTGGACAACTTTTGTTTAGGCTGGGGACAGAGTCTCACTTTGTTGCGGCTAGGCTAGAGCGAGTGCCCTGGCATCAGCATAGCTCACTGCAACCTCCAGCCTCAGCCTCTTGAGTAGCTGGGACTACAGGCGCTTGCCACCATGCCTGACTAATTTTTTGTTTCTGTTTTTAGTTGCCTGGCTAATTTTTTCTGTTTTTAGTGGAGATGGGGTCTCGCTCTTGCTCAGGCTGGTCTCGAACTCCTGACTTCAGGCGATCCTCCCACCTCGGCCTCCCAGAGTGCTAGGATTACAGGTGTGAGCCACTGCGCTGGGCCTTGGACGGCTTCTAATCCATGTCGTTTCTGCTGTGTGTGTTTGGTGAACTGTGATCGAAGAGTCTTCAATCCTGAAGTTAGAAGCATTTATTTCATAATGTACTAGCTATGCAGACTTTTTATCTTTCAGGGTTATTATTCTTTTATTTTTTTAAGTTTTCCAGTTTTGCTAATTTTACATCCTGACCATAGTTTCCTAAATTTATGGGAGAATGTTCTGGGCCTTAAAAAGCAGTCCCCATATAAAAACTGGTGAATCCTTGCAAGAAAAAGGGACAAAAGAATGTAGATTTTTGGCCAGGCACGGTGGCTCACGCCTGTAATCCTAGCACTCTGGGAGGCCGAGGCGGGCGGATCGTTTGAGCTCAGGAGTTTGAGACCAGCCTGAGCAAGAGTGAGACCCTGTCTCTACCAAAAATAGAAAGAAATTAATTGGATAGCTAAAAATACATAGAAAAAATTAGCTGGGCATGGTGGCACGTGCCTGTAGTCCCAGCTACTCGGGAGGCTGAGGCAGGAGGATTGCTTGAGCCCAGAAGTTTGAGGTTGCTGTGAGCTAGGCTGATGCCACGGCACTCTAGCCCAGGCAACAGAGTGAGACTCTGTCTCAAAAAAAAAAAAAAAAAAAAAAAATGAAGCTTTTATTTTCCTTAAAAAAAAAAAAAGTCGGGAGGTTTAACAGACAAAGCAATTGCTTATTCCGAATCTTAACAATCCAAAGGTTTCAGACAAACTCCATCAGAGCTGAAGTTACTCTGCTGAGACTACCGAGATCTCACAGTTGTTTTCTTGCCATCTACAAATTCGTTCCCACCCTTCACCGTTCCTTTTACACACGATTCTCACCAGAAGCCTTCCACAGTCACAGCGTGGATTGCTGTCTCAAGCAAGGAGATCCACAGTTCCCACTTCTCTAGGGGAACGCTCAATAAGCTAGGGCATAGGAAAAGTTGCTTGTGTTTTATTTTGCAAACCGATTCCAAAATCATCCCTTTACAGCTGCCGCTTCAGAGATGCTGGCCCCTAGCCGCAGCCCCAGTTTTATAAGGCACCTGACTCTGGCTCCTCTCGCCAGGAGTTAAAGGTTCGGGGGTGGGGTGAAAGATTATCTGACACCCTAAAGCTATCCTTGCCCTGGCTATGCACCCTTTTGTGGCCCCGGTGAGGGGACTTAGAACCGCCTGGGGAGTTGAGGAGACGGGTGTGCTCCCATTCCAAGGGCTGGCTGGAAAGGGACTCGCCTCCTCCCTGCTTAACCCAGGAGAGACCGAGGGTGGCGACAGCAAGGCGCCCTGACCAGCCAGGGCTGACCCCGCACTAGACCTGGGGTGCCTGCTACCCCCAGCAGGCCTGGGGCATAAAGGGCAGGAGGCGCTGGCTCCCCGCTGCAGCCCCGGAAGGGGAGAGGCCTCACCTGGCCCAGCTCGCTCCATGCTCTTGGGTTCACTCCGCTGGCGACTGCGGTGAGGGAGCCAAGGACAGGGCCAGAGCAGAGGCGCTCTGCCTCAGGCAGTGTTTGCAGTACTCAGGGCTCTTCACAGCTGGTGGGATCCCGAGCCTCCCAGAGCCACCATCTTCATTCACTCAAACACTGCCCAAAAAATATCAGTTCTTATTCTGGTGTGGTGGTACGTACCTAGAGTCCAGCTACTAATGAGGCTGAGGTGGGAGGATGGCTTAAGCCCAGGAGTTTGAGTCCAGCCTGGGCAATATAGCAGTGTAAGTGAATGAATGAATAAATATATGTATGTATTCATTCCTTGTATGTATTCATTCCTATCTCAGAGCTGCAGTCCTCCTACTCTCATAGTACTGTTTCCTTTGGGGCTTTGAAACTTACTTTATAGCAAGAGGGCAGACAAAGCATGTAAAATGGAACATAATGCAAAAGGAATAGAGTGTGAAAAGTAAGTTCTTCTCCCATCTCAGTCTCCCAGAGAGCAACCCAGTAACTTGGCTTCAGAGAAAACTGCTTTCATTATTTCCTGTGGTCCTTCCAGAGGTAGCTTATTTCTTTTTTTTTTTTTATATATAGACTATTGCACATCACACTGTTGTGTATTTTATGCTGTCTTCTTAACAATAGATCTTGATGATTATTTGACCAGATATTTAAAAAGTATACACTGCAGAAATTGTTTGGTAGTTTCTACCAAACAATTTAAGCATAGAATTACTTAAGCATAGTTAAGCATAGAATTACTTTGTGACCTAGCAATTCTGCTTCTAGGTAAAGACTCAAATTATCCAAAAGAATTGAAAACAAGTACTCAAATACTCGTATATATATGGATGTTCATAGAAGCACTATTCACAATAGCCCAAATGTAGACATAATCCAAATGTCCATCAATTGATAAACAAAATGTGGCATATAAATTATAACATGGATGAAACATGAAAATACGCTTGATAAAGAAGCTAGACATGCAAGGCCACATACTGACTTCATTTATATGAAAAAATCTGGAATGGGTAAATCCATAGAGACAAAGCAAATTGGTGGCTGCCAGGTATTGGGGAGAGGGGGAACTGGGGACTGACTGACTAATGAGTATGGAGTTTTTCCTCTGTGGTGATGAAAATGTTTTGGAGCTAGGTAGAAGTGGTTGTTCAACATTATGAATGTACTAAATACCACTAAATTGTACACTTGAAAAAGGTTGACTTTGTGTCATGTGGATTTTACCTCTATTAAAAAAATAATTGAGGCCGGGCGCGGTGGCTCATGCCTGTGATCCTAGCACTCTGGGAGGCCGAGGTGGGTGGATCGCTCAAGGTCAGGAGTTCGAGACCAGCCTGAGCAAGAGCGAGACCCTGTCTCTACTAAAAAATAGAAAGAAATGATCTGGAGAACTAAAAAAATATATATATAAAAAATTAGCCAGGCATGGTGGCGCATGCCTGTAGTCCCAGCTACTCAGGAGGCTGAGGCAGAAGGATCGCTTGAGCCCAGGAGTTTGAGGTTGCTGTGAGCTAGGCTGACGCCACGGCACTCTAGCCCGGGCAACAGAGCAAGACTCTGTCTCAAAAAAAAAAAAAGAAAGAAAGAAAGAAAAGAAAGTGGTGGAACCTTGAGAGGAATAGCATCTGGGCCCTGCCTGAAAACGCAGGATGCCTGGCTTCATGTTTTCATTGCTGAAACACCCTAATAGGCCATTAGGTAGCTCATTGAGAGCTACCTCTCTGCAAGTCAGCCCTGCAGATAGGCTGAGTCTTGAGGACAATGTAAGTGGGGAATTAGGCTACACAAAGTCAAATCCTGATACTGTGCATCCATTTAAGGTTAACCTTGGAATATTTACATTTTGAGGTAGGTGATTTGGTGCTCTTATTTAGGAAACTTCAAGGTATGTTACCTCAGGGAGCGTTCTTCGCCTCCCTCTCTCCAAAGAAGGTAAGTTTGAAGTGATTCTCACTTGGCAGTAAATTGGAGGTTTTCTTCATTCTCCTCTGCCTTCATCCTCCTTGTGCCTTAGGCCTTCTGCTCTTAATCTCCAAGGGCTCTTAATGCTATAGAAAGGAAAGCTCTTGAACTGATATCTGCCCTTGGCAACTGCTTGATCAAGATGGCTAAATAATGACGGCACAAGTTGAGCATCCAAAATCTAAAATGCTCTAAAATCTGAATTTTTTGAGCACTGACATGATGCTCAAAGGAAATGCTCAGTAGAGAATTTCAGATTTCAAATTTTCAGATTTGAGATACTGAACCAGTAAGTATAATGCAGGTATTCCAAAATCCAAAAAAAAATTCAAAATCCAAAATACTTCAGGGCCTAAGCATTTTGGATAAGGGGTACTCAACCTGTACTAGGCCCAAGCTCATTTCGGATGGAGGGGCAGATGGTAGTTTGGGCCATTTTGCCAGGGATTTCCCCTTGCAGTCTACAAACAAAATTAATAGCTTTATGGTTTTTTTTGTTTGTTTGTTTTTGGAGGCAGAGTCTAGCGCTGTTGCCCTGGCGCTCTAGACGTTGGCATCAGCCTAGCTCACAGCAACCTCAAATTCCTGGGCTCAAGTGATCTTCCTGCCTCAGCCTCCCAAGTAGCTGGGACTACAGGTGCACACCACCACGCCCAGCTAGTTTTTTCTATTTTTGGTAGAGGTGGGTCTCAGTCTCGCTCAGGCTGGTCTGGAACTCCTGACCTCAAGCTATCCTCCCACCTCAGCCTTCCAGAGTGCTGAGATTATAGGCGTGAGCCACTGTGCCCAGCCAGCTTTGTTTTCAACTTCGGTTTCCAAATATTTAATGGTGTTTATACTGTGCGCTACGCACATTCCCAGGTGTAGATGAAGTTGACAGGACATGTTTCTACCGATTGCACTGAAACAGTTTAAGGATAGAAATTTTCTTCCTCTGACTTAATGAAATAGTATATATTCTGTTCATTTTAGATGTTTACTTATTTCCTTAAAGGAGCAAAACAGTGGAATGGAGGGCATTGGAGAATGGGAGAAGCTTATGAAAAGTTTATACTTCCTTTCAGCCAGGTTTATTGTTTGAACAAAATCTTGTTCCAGTTTGGTTCTTTTCAGACTGTCTGCAAAAAAGGCTTTATTTTGACTTCTATTTTCAGTTTTATAGATCTGATAGCTGTCCTCAAGAGGATGCGTTGTAGGGCATTCTTTGAGCTTTTATGAGATTTATGTGTGTTTAGGTTGCGGTGGGGATAACTCCTGTAGAAAATTTTTTTTTTTTTTTTTTTTTTTT
>RJWJ010018037.1:0-32132 GCA_004363605.1 Indri indri
CATGCCTGGCTAATTTTTTCTATATATATATTAGCTGTCCAATTAATTTCTTTCTATTTTTGGTAGAGACGGGTCTCGCTCTTGCTCAGGCTGGTCTCGAACTCCTGAGCTCAGGACGATCCGCCCGCCTCGGCCTCCCAGAGTGCTAGGATTACAGGTGTGAGCCACCGCGCCCGGCCTTCAATTGTATTTCTATATGCTAGAAATGGTTGTACATGAAAAGTGTTTAATTGCGTTTACAATGGCATAAAAAACATGAACTGTTTAGGGATAAATGTTTAAATATGTGCAAGATCTATACATTGAAAACTATAAAAGAGTGAGAAAAGTAAAGAAGCTGAGTGAGAGAGAGCCCCCTGACGGCTGGGCAGACTACAGGCAGAGATGTCTGTTCTCCCCGCACTGACCACAGTCCTGAGCAAAACCCACCCAGGCTTTTGTGTAGCAGTTGACACACTGATCCTAAAATTTATGTGAAAATGCAAAGAACCTGGAATAACCAAAACAATTTTGTAAAAGAACAAAGTTGGAAGACTCCTGCCACCTTGTTTCAAGACTTCTCTAAAGCGCAATAAGCAAGATAATGTGGCGTTGGCAGAACGATAGATGGAAATCAGATAGGGCAGGACAGAGTGCCCAGAATAGGCCCACACGTGCATGACTAACTGATATCAGCAGAAGGGTAATTTATGGAAAAAAGGGTTATGTTTTTAAAAATGATGCAGGAACAACTGAAGCATCATATGAGGAAAAAATGAACCTTGATCCCACGCCATACACAATCTTATCACTACAGAAGACTTCTGTGACCAAATGTGGAAGATTTCTTCTAACCAACAAGCAAGCAATCAGTTCTGCAACAGACACCAGCTGGGTGTCCTTCAATTCAATTCTGACACCATCTACCTGGAGATGGCATCAGATCCCACAAATCGAGGGCTCAGGCCCCAAGACTGCCCCTTCTCCCACTTCAGACACCAGTCTCAAACCCGAGCCTCTGGAACTTATGACTGACTGGCTGTAAATTGGGGTTCCCATAACCCTCTCCTTGGATCTGATTAATTTGTTAAAGCGACTCACAATAAACCGGTAAATGTTAAATAAGGGGAAATATTTAATACTTACTGGTTTATTACAAAGGATATTTTAAAGGACACAAATAGCCAGATGGAGAGACACATAGGAGGATGAAGTCTGGAAGGGTCCCTAGTGTCAGGAGCTTCTGTCCCCATGGAGTTGGGGTGCATCACCCTCACAGCACGTGGATAAGTTCTCATCACCTTCCTGTGATGAGAACAGCCTCCATCTGTTCAGCTATCCTGAAGCTCCTGAACCCTCATCCTTTGGGTCTTTTATAGAGACTTCATTGGATAGGTGGGATTGAAATATGGACAACTGTATTGAAATGTGGTCGTAAAAAGGTATGATCTAAACCTAGCAAGACCTGTCTCTTCAGATTCTTCTTGGCCTCTCTGTGCAGCATTCCTTCCTCCAGGACCTGGGGCAGGACCTCTCTGAAATGAGGGTCTTGTGACCCACAATCAGATTAGACTCCTGCCTCGGGCAGGTGAAAGGAAGGCAGGGGAAGGTCAGATTCTGTTGACTGTAGCAAGGGCTGTGGGAGTTAGGAGCCAGGGAATGTAGACCAAAAAATATGTATACCTATATCTTAATAATATCAATAGACCTCAGCAAAATGAAAAACTTTGAATGACGCCATTAAGAAGATGAAAAGCCGCAGACTGGGAGAAAATACTGCAAATTTATATTTGACAGAAGATTTGTAGTTAGAATATATAAAGAACTCGTAACTTGGCAAGAAACCAAACAACCCACTTTGTAAGTGGTCAGGAGATAAACACGTGGCCAGTAAGCATCTTTTTGTGTGTTTCATATAATTAGTCATAAAAGAAATACAAGGACCAGGTGTGGTGGTGTGTTCCTGTAGTCCCAGGTACTTGGGAGGCTGAGACAGGAGGATCGCTTGAGCCCAGGAGTTTGAGATTATAGTGAGCCATGATGACATCACTGCACTCTAGCCTGGGTGACAGAGCAAGACCCTATCTCAAAAAAAAAAAAAAAAAGGCAAATTAAAACCTTAGCGAGAAACCCTGTACAATCACAATGATGGCTAAACTGACAGCACCAAATGTTGGCAATCATATGGAGCAACAGGAATATGCATACTTTGCCAGTGGGAATGTAAAATGGTATAACCAGTCTGCAAAACAGTGTGACAGTCCCATAAAATTAAACATGCACTTCCCATACAACCCAGCCACCCCTCTGCTGGGTAACACTCCAAGAGGAATGAAAGCATATTTCCACACCAAGACTTGGACTCAAATGCTCACAGCAGCTGTATTTTTTAATAGCCCCAAACCGGAAACCACTGAAATGCTTGTCAGCTGACGAATGGATAGTACACACAGTAGGTCCACGTGATGGAAACTACTCCACAATAAACAGGAATGAGCCACTGAAACCAAAGCTTGGGTGACTCTCAGAAACATGCTGAGTGACAGAAGCCAGACACAAAGGGGGCATGTTGTATGATTCCATTTATGTGACACATAGGAATGAGAAGTCCACCTCTAGGGGCAGAAATTGGGTCAGTGGCTGCCTGTGGCACCAGGCATGAGTGTGGGGCTGACTGCAGGAGGCCCTGGGGGACTGTCAGCCCTGCTGGAAGCATCCTCATGGTTGTGGCAGTGCTGGAGACCTGGATGGTGCGCCTGTGAAAGCTCTCACACTGTCTATTTAAAATGGGCTCATGTTTCTGGGGTAAAATTATAGCTCAAGTTAATTTTTTGATGCTATTGTAATCTTCCTAGCATTTAGAATTGCACTTTTAGATTGGGAGTGGGTCTTTAAGAAATTGTGTCATCCACATGGATGGCCAGACGAGGGAACAACCTAGGACAGTTCAGTGGCATGACAGGAGCAGAAACAGAACTCAGACCAGGTTCTCTCCCTTCCCTTTCTGGGTTCTTTTTAATAGTCAGGCTGTAGGCAATCTCAGAAAATAGGTGGCACCCTTTCTCTTCACCTTTCGTTCTGTACTTCCTCCCGTCCCAGGGACATTGTGCTCTGAAAGCAGAACCTTTATTGTGTTGGGCAGCCAGTGCCTGCAGAATTCAAGTTCAACAGATGATGAGCTGTAGCACTGCCAGACACGCAGACAAGCAGTCCCTCCTGGTTGGCAAGGCTGGGCTGGCCAAGGGACTTCGAGCCAGGTCTATTGGAAAGAAAGAATGGCAGGGCCAGGGCTGAGAGCTCAGAAACAGTGTCTTCAGAGCAGCCCTGTTGCGTGCCCTGTCCTGGGCTGTGGTCCTTTTGGGTCTGTGTCCTCGGCCCTTGCCTAAGCATGACATGTGGGCAGGCTCAGGCAAGCAGGAGCCCTTGGTGAGGTCTTCTCTTTACTTGCTGTCTCCTAGGACTACGCCCAAGCGAGGTTTGATGCCTATTTTGACCAGAAGAGAAAGCTTGGGGTGTGACGGTGGGGAGGCCTCCATCCACCTTGGCACTGGACAGCACGGGGAGATGGCCGAGCGGGGTCCCCTCTGTGCTTCGACTGCGCGCCTGTGGCAGGATGGCTCTGGATGTCTCACTACTGAACACAGATGTGTATGATACTAAAGACTGTATTAAAATGGAGTAACATTTATTTCATATCTTGTTTACGATTTCACTAGGACTCTGAAACGAGATTGGGAAGCAGAAATATAGTCCAATAGTGCAATATCTCTGAATGCTTTTAATCTAGAGAAGGCATTTTCTATTTGGGGGTTAAGGTTTTCAGTCAGATACGGCAAACAGCAAAAGTCAACAGTGTTACTGCAGGTACTCCGGTTAATGTTGATTTTACAAATTTTTCATTAATGTGCTGGTGAACATTGTGACCAGGCTCTTTGTAGATGACGACGTGTTGCAGACACTACTCACTCCCAGAGACATACTGTGAAGTCACTGGTCACTGCTGCAGGGCGGGCTTCCTGGTGTTTCAGGAAGCTGCTCTTTCACCCTCATGGTCCAGACGGCGGAAGCTGGGGAAGCAGATTGCACGGGGAGGACCAGCTCGGTGCCTGTTGTACATATTTTGTTAGACTGATGAGTTTCTCTTTAACTGGATAGAACCTCGTCGGGCCCCCTCCTATCTGTGAGTGTGCTCTAGTCACTCCGGTGAGGCTGTGGCCTTGGGGCAGTGTGGGGACCTCCCCATCTTCCTTCCCTCCCGTCTCCCCTCCTGGGGGAGCAGGCTGCTTGCCCAGCTCTCTGGGCCCTTCCCTCCTCCCGCTCGGCCTGCCTGGGAGCCTGTGATGGGGGCTGGCCTCCCCAGTGGGTTCTGTCCCGGGGTCCCTGGGCAGGGGGAGGGAAACCCTGGCCTGGGCTCTCCAGAGGCCAGTTTTCCTGGCCCTCACTTTTCCTGGTGTCCCTTATGTCACTCAGCAGCCAGTATGTGGAATGTGGGGCCGTGGATGGAGCATAGCTGTGAAATCTGTATATTTTAAATGTCCTATGGGATAAATTCATAGCAGACCTTTTTTTTACTCTTATTTGAATTGTTTTTTGTGCATATATTTCTGCTACCACAGAGATTGTACTATATAAACAAATAAAAAAATTAAAAACTCAACCTGTCACCCTTGGATGTGTCCTGAATCTCAGGGAGGACTCCTGCTACCCTAGGTGCCCATGTAAGGCTCCTGGGCTGGGCAGTGCTCCAGGCAGAGTGAGCGGTGCCCTGCTGCTCTCCACTGGGCCCCACGTGGCTCTGTGTGGCTGTCGGCCTCTTTCCCCCTCCCCCTCCTCGAGGTATTACTCTCTGGGCCAGCACACTCTGGTTTACCTCCTAAACCCTCCGGCCTGCCCGGCCCCCCTTCACAGCCTGGGCCCTAGATGTCAGAGGGCCACTGGATCTGCCCTTGACCCCTCCCTGAGTCCTAAGGGGATCTCAGCCAGCAGCCCCCAGATGTGAGACCCAACTCCTTGTCCCCGCTTCCTGCCCAGTGTGAGGACCTCTGGAAGACTGCAGGAGAGACGGGGAGCAGGGTTGTGTCTGGGGAGGACACCAAGCAGCTGGGCCGGGCAGGAGAGGGGCTTTTCACTGTTCACCCTGCTAGACGTTTAAAATTGTAAGCCGGTGAATGGGTTTTGACATCCAGACACATCCAGACAATAAAACAGCAAGGTGATGCCACACTCCTGTGTAAGATCCCAGTGGCTTCTCCTCCACTCAGAACGAAAGTGCCAGGGCCTTCCTGTGTCTGCAGGCCCTGCTGGCCCCCCTCTGCCAGCTCCACTCCAGCCCTGCTCTTCCTTGGACACACCAAGACAGATCTTCAGATGATGGGCTCCTTCACACTGCCCCCTGTCCGCTCAGGGGAACACGGCCTTGCTTGGAGAAAGGGTCTGAAAAGGTGATGGGGTTGCGATGAGGCCATTTGGGTGGGCCCCAATCCAAAGTGACTGGTGTCCTTATAGAAAGTGCTTTCTGAACTCCACTAAGAGGGTGTTGTTTCCAAACCACCCTCACCCCACGTCCTTCCCTGGCCCATCACTTCATGTAGTCAACTCCCCTGGGGTTCTCAGTTGCCTCCTGGAGTGGGCCAGGAGCTCACAGGGCAGGGATGGGACCTGTGCTGCTCGCTGCAGAGTCCTCCGTGCAGGTGGCCTCGCCCTTGTGTCTCCTGGTGACCTCCACTCCCCAAAGGTGCCCTCCCAAGTGCCTTTGCGTATGCCATGCCCTTGGCAACCAGACTTCTCAACCAGTGATCCCACACCTGTCTCCCCAAATCACACTTGGCTCTGAGCGTCTATTCATAATCACCCCCTGCTTCACTGCCCTCTGCTCCCCAGGAAGGCGGGAGGCCTTGAGCTCTGGGTTTAGTCTAGAGCCCGCAGCAGCCACCTCGGTTCCTAACCAGCCACTAGAACCAACACTGCTCTCAGGCAAGTCTCTGCCAGGTATGTGGAATCGCTGTGGAGCCCCTCCTGCCTGCTCCCAGCATCCAGGGGTTCTGACTGGGGCAGTCCAGGACCCAAGGGATAGGCCTCTTCCAGCAGCTGGCCAGAGGCACAGCCATGGGGCAGGCTACCTTGGCTTTCTGTGCCCAGTGCAGCTCTGGCCTCAAAGTGGCCTTTGTTCCTGGGGCCTCCAGCCAGAAGAACCACTTTGCAGCTTGTTGGAAGGAAAAATCAAGGCCTCTAAGAAGGGCTGGCTCTGCCTCCCAGCTGGTGGTAGGACCCCGGCCAGAGGGAGCAGCAGGAGGCCGCCCCCCACCCCCGCAGCCCTGAGTGAAGGACCACCCAGGAAGGGAGGGGAGAGTGGGGTAGGCAGCCCCTGTTCTGACCCTCAGGACCCTGGGTAACTTTTTGGCTACTCTGGGCAGCCCCTGCCCTGCCCTGCAGGTGTGTGGCCTTGGGCTGTGACACCGCAGTCCTTCCACATGGAGAGCACTGTGTCAGGAATGGGTGTCCCTGGTTGCTGTCTTCTTCAGAGCACCTTGAGCCCGAGGCCCAGCACCAGTCACCCCACTTCCCCCCAGAGTGTCCCAGACACACTTGCAGCCAGTTTGTTCACCTCCCAGGATGGGGCATGCACTCCTCCAGCCTGGCCTGGGAAGACACTTGCCTCTGAGTTAGAATGTGCTAGAAACATCCTCCTTGGCCCTAGTTCTGCCCTCTTTTACCCCCAAAGTCTGGGGTTATTGCAGATGTGCTCATGCGCGGAGGCCCCAGATCCTGAACCAGTGCCCCACCTCAGCCAGAAAGCAGGGTGTGAGCACAGGCGGGAGGTGCGGGAGGGGCCCTGCCCTGGTGCCCCCGGTGCTCCAAACAAGAACAGACACGGCTCCCAGGCCGCCGCCTCTTTATTCCTTTCTGCTCAGAGCAGTCAGGACGGGGCTGGGCATGACCCACACGTGGGCCCTATTCATCCTCCAAGGCGAAAGTGAAGGGGCTCAGCTTGTAGCCAGTGCCCGAGTAGAACTTGTTCTGGAACTCCACCCTGGGGGGCGAGAAGGGGAGAGGCAGGTGAGGGGAGCCGCCTCCTGCCCTGTGCTGCCCAGGCCAGCCCGGCGGGCTCTTACCAGTGCAGCCGCAGGGCGTGCAGGAAGGCCGAGAGTCCCTCCATCACCAGCAGGATGGCCACGGTCATCACGGCGAAGGCGGCAAAGATGGGGACCAGCGCCACGGCCGCCACGCCCACCTCCCGGCCCATGCCCAGGCCCAGGCGCATCACCATGGCCCACAGGACCTCCGACAGCTCTGTGGGCAAAGGAGGGGGCTGTGAGGGCCGAGAGCAAGCAGGTCGCTGCCAGCCCCCGCAGTGGCACGGGACCTCCTCAAACAACCCCACTTCACAGCAGGGGATACTGAGGCCCGGAGAGACGTGACCTGCCCAGGCCACCCAGCCAGCAGCTGTGTGTGAGATGGAGCCAGGGCCCAGGGTGGCCTGCCCCACCCCAGCCAGGACACTCACGGGCGTGGGCCAGGCTCAGGGCCCAGAGGCGCAGGTAGGAGGCCGTGTTGGAGATGCAGCCCAGGCAGAACTCGATGGTGTGGATGGCCTGGTGCATGAACACCTCGGAGGGGACAAGCTGCAGGGCAGGCAGCAGTGAGTGGCCCTCGGGGGCCAGCAGCCAGCCACCCCCAATCAGAAAGGTGCCCCGCCCACCTTGGCCTCCTTTTCGTCCTCAGGGCACCCTGCCTTCTCCTCATCAGAGCCCCAGCCGTTCTCGGACACCTCGGGCGAGTCCAGCAGGCCAGCCTTATCTTCCTCCTGGGGCGAGGAGCAGGCGGGGTGGGCAGCCCCCCAGCCTGGGAGGGGCCCACGCTGCCCCCACGGCCTGCTCACAGCCACTCAGGAGCCCCCAAGGGAGCTGAGGGTGCGGGTCAGGGACACGCCCACCTGCAGCCTCACCTCCCAACCGTGCCCTGGCCCTACCTGCCTGCCAGCAAGGTCCCTCCGCGAGTGACGGTGGCGGTGACGGTGGCGGCGCTGCCTGCGCAGCAGGTGCAAGGGTGTGCCAAGTAGCAGCACGGGCACCATGGCCAAGGCCAGGACCACCAGTGTGGACTGTACTACTTCCTGCCAGCGAGAGGATGCGAGTCAGGGTGTCCCCCACCGCGCACACGCGAGTCGTCCAGGGACTTGGGTCACACCAATCACACGGCCCAGAGAGCCTGCAGTCCCTGCTCCCCAGGGCCCTGTGGGGCGATGGCTCCCAGGAGACTCCTGTGTCAAGGGACCTCAGGCTTCCAGCACCTACTGTGAGCTGCCCTGCTTAGACCTGTGCACTGTCGCCTCCAACTGCCCTTTCCGCACAGCCTCAGCCCACATCCCCATCTCCCAGACGAGGATCCTGCAGCTCTGAGTGGCCCAGCGACCACGGGGACCCCGTGAGGCTGTGTGAGCCCTGCCCCCCTGCCCCAGCCCACCTGCCCGGGGAAGAGCGGCTGGTTGGTGGGGCTGCGGGAGAAGAGGAACATGTCGATGAAGTGGATGAGGATGCTGGGGGCCGAGGCGGCGCTGGCGGCTGACACGCTCAGCCACTTGTAGACGACCAGGAAGACGAGGTAGCCAAAGAGCCCCAGCAGAAAGGTGAGCTCCGGCAGGGTCTCCAGCAGCAACCGGTGCCTCTGGCCAAAGTGCCTGGCAGGGAGGAGGGCGGCGCGGTCACTGGGGCCCACCCCGCCCCGCGCGGCCTCCACACCCCGCCAGCAGCCCCGGCCCTCACAGGTGGTTGAAGACTCCAAGGACCACCCCAAAGGTCATGTGCGTGACCCCCAGGATGACAGACATCTTCATCTTGAAGGAGTTGAGGAAGCTCAGGTGGTTGGCAGCCAAGCTCCAGACCTGGGCAGGAGGGCGGGCCGAGCTCAGAGGCTCCCCGGCCACCAGGGCCAGGAAGCCCCACTCCCCGAGCACACAGCCCTGTCACCTGCCCACCTGTCCAGGGCAGACACCTCTGTCCCCTGTGCCCAGGACAGGGCCTGCCCATCGAGGGGCAACAGAGCACAGATGGGTGACTTGGGCACGGCAACTGTGCCTCAGTCTCCCCATCTGCAGAAAGTGGTAATGCCAGTGTGCACACCCCGGGTTGTTCTGAGGATCAAATATAAAATCACTTCACAGCAGGGGCTCAGAGAGCAAGCCTCAGAACGACTTGACATCTGCCCTCGTTCCTCTCTGCGTGCTTAGGAGTCCCTGACACAGCCCAGCAGGGCAGGGCCCGGTGTTCCCCGTGCCTCGGGCAGGGCCCGGCACGCAGGAGGTGCCCAGTGACAGCTGCTGGAGGCGTGGGCAGCTGGGTGTCGGGAGTCCCCGCGCTGCCCTCCCCCTGCCGCCACCCTCCAGGGGCACTCGAGTGGCCGGGGCTCACGGGGTCGATGCCAAAGGGGTAGGGTCCCAGGAAGACGCCGTTGATGCTGGGGTCCAGGGTGAGCACTGCGTGCTGGGCCAGAAACGCATCGCTGTGGCAACAGTGGGCAGGGCGGTTAGGGCCGCAGGGGGCAGGGGGCAGGCGGGGGTTGGGGGCCGGGGCCGGGGCCGGGGCCTCACCTCCAGCCAGACTGGTTGGCCATGGCGGCCACGCTCCAGCCCGAGGGAAAGATGGCGGTTGCTCGGCTGAAGCACTCGTTGTAGATGAAGCCAGTGTAGACGGAGAACAGGCCCATGAGCAGGAGCAGATAGCGGCCCCCAAAGAAGGTCTGCCAGATCTGGGGGCGGCAGCAGCGCAGTGAGGGGCTGCCGCCCCCCGCCCGCACCTCTGCCAGGACCCCAGCCCGGCCCCCACCTCGTTCTGTGCAGTCTTCACGGCCGGCCGGTCCTCGGCGAGCACCATGGCCAGGGCAAAGAGGAACATGAGCAGCCCGTGGCCCACGTCACCGAACATCACGGCGAAGAGGAAGGGGAAGGTGACGATGGTGTAGGGCGCTGCGGGCAGAGGGGTCACGGTCAGCCAGGACCCCACGGAGAAATCGGCATCTGCTTCCTGTCTGAGACGCCACAGAGGCGCCAAACCCAGGCTCCTGGGACCCCAGGAACTGCCAAGGTGGTGCTCTTGAGGCAGGGACACCAGACTGCCTGCCTGCAGTCAACGACCTGCCACTTAGGAGCTGTGTGACCTTGGGCTAGCTACTTAACCTCTCTGAGCCTCTATTTCCCATCCGTAAAATGGAGATAACACCAGTGTCACTGTAGGGTTCCTAGAAGTGAGCAAGGCCACAGGAGTGGCCGGCTGACCACAGGCACACCACATAAGGTCATCGCTCCAGCTACTGCTATTCACAAGAAGAGCGTTTTGCAGAAGCCCTGAAAGGACAGGCGCAGCCCTGGCTGGCATGTGGCAAGTTCCAGAAGGCTGAGCTGGTCACTTACTCTCTGAAGTCCCAGTTTTCCTTCAGTAAAATGGAACAATTCCTCGAGGGAGTTGGGAGGTTTTCAATACATGTGCCCTGCTAGGGGCTGAACTGTGACCCCCCAAAAGTACATATTGAAGTCCCAACTCCCAGGACCTCAGAACATGGCCTTATTTGGAGAAAGAGTCTGTCGAGGTAAGAGGTTACGATGAGGCCATTTGGGTGGGCCCCAATCCGGTGTGACTGGCGTCCTTACAGAAAGGGAGAATTTGGACGTAGAAACAGAGGAGGACACCACGTGAGGATGAGGATGGCCACTTCCAAGTCAAGGGGCAAGGCCTGGAACCTATTCTCCCTGGAAGCCCTTAAGAGGAACCAACCCTGCTACACCTAGATCTTGGGCGTCCAGCCTCAGAGCCGAGACAGCACCCCAGCCATGGCGCTGTGTCACAGCAGCCCCGGCAAACTGACACTCCCCAGAAGCACGTCATCCACTGTGGGTATCTGGGTGACGCGCCTTGTTCCAATTTGGCTGGCCCGTTGGTGTGCAAGAGCTATGGCCAGGTGAAACCAGGGGGTGCCCCAGATTGCACCCAGGGATGCTGGCCCTGAAGGATCAGCGGGCCCCAAGGAGCGCATGAGCCGTCCTCACATCCTGCCTGCACCCCCGGGGCCCGAGCACCCTGATTCTTGCCCACTGGGTGAGGCAGGGCCTCTCCCTGGCCTGTGGCCAAGTCCCCTCCCCAGAGGGGCTCCGCCACGGTCACGCCTATGCTGTGGCTGGGTCTCTCCTCCCACCGGACGGCATCGGCCACACTGCAGTCAGCCCACTGTCCGGAGGGAGAGGAACCAGGCAGGGGACAGACCAGTCACAGATATCAGGGATCCCCCACCACCATCTCTTACTGGTTTCTCCTGGGGGCACCTCCCTCAACAGCCCACTCACACCAGAAGGCCTGTCTCAGGGAGAACCTGACCTAAGACAGCGTCCGTTCAAACTTTTCACAAAACACCGTCTGGCCAAACCAACCACACTGGCAGCGACTCGTCTGCACTCTGCAATGATCATGAACCTTCCCAACATTCCTCTAGGGTTTGCACTATTATTTCCATTTTGCAGTCAAAGCGCCAGGCTCAGAGGAGCTAAGAAGCGCACCAAGGCAAGTGAGCCGGGCTTCGAACCTGGGCTGTCCCCTACAAAGCCTCTGCCCTTTGCACAAGCCCATCCAGTGCCCTTACTAACCCAACGGGGCCACTGTGGACAACAGAAAGCCTGCCCGACAGCCCTTCGAGAGCGTGGCAGGGCACGCACCTCTCGTTTCATCCCCGGAGGCCAGGCAGGCCCAGGGTGGAGACACCCCCATCCCCAGGCTCACACCCTATGGGCGGCTGAGCCTCCCAGAGGGCTGGGGACTGGCCCGGGGCGGGAAGCACGCCGGGGCTCTCACCGGGGTTGACCTCCTGGTAGCGGCCCACGCCGTAGGCGTCCACGATACCCTGGAAGCTGGCTGTGAAGCGGTTGGTGCGGATGAGTGTCGGGGGCATGTCCCGGCAGGGGATGCGGTGGGCCACTGCGCTCACTCCTGCCTCGCTCTGCAGCACCAGGTAGAGAGACAGACCAGACCGATGGTGGGAGCCTTCAGGGACCCTGGGACCCCCCAGGCAGGCCCAGCTGGAGATGCGGAGCATGGCAGGGGCTCCCTGGGCGGGCACCGGGGGAGCCTGGGCAGCCCCTTCCCCGCTCTGCAGAACGAGATCATCAGCCCTGCCCTGCCCCAAGTGGGGGACCCAAAGACCTCACTTGGACTGGGAGGTGCTCAGGAAAGGAAAGGGTGGCCCAGCCACCTGGGAGCTCCAGCCTCACCGTGAGCACCTGCTACACAGGGGCAGGGTCACACACCCACAGACGAGGAGCCTGAGGCTCCCAGACAGGCCCACGGCCACCTGGCCAGAGCCTGGGGCAACCCAGGTTCCTGACTTTACAACTGTCTCGGCGCCCCCGGCCTCCAGGGGCTCTGGGAAGTCAGGGGAGGGGGTCTGGCCAGGCTGGGGCCCTCAGGCGGGGCGAGAGGGACCCCCTGCAAAGGCCAGGTGGGAACATGAGGCCTGGTGTGAGGCCGAAACAGGCACCTGCTGGCAGGAGGTTCCTGGGGGGCACCCAACCCGGAGAGGAGCACAGCCCGGGGGGCCCTGCTGAGCTCACCGAGCTGTCCCGCAGCGCCTCCTGCAGCGCCGGCAGGTCGCGCGTGGCGCACCAGACCTCAGCAATGAGGCACTTGTGTGTGGTGCTCACGCTGCACTGGTTGAGGGCCAGGTACACGGCCTTCATCTTGCGGACCTGCACCTGCCTGGGCGGCAGCAGCTGCTGCACCCGGCCCAGCACCTGGCTCAGGAAGCGCTCCGTCTCCCCCAGCACCTGCGGCCAGAGCGGGCGGTCAGGGGGAGCCAGGACGGCCAGGTGGGGTCCAGCCATGCCCGGGGCACCCACCTCCTGCAGCTCCTGGCTCTGCTGCTGCAGCTGCTGCAGGGCCGCGCGGCGGGCCTCCTCCTGCTCCAGGAACGGGAAGATGTGGCAGTGGAAGCTGGCGGGGAGGAAGGGCTGCGTGAGTCTCACGGGAGCCCGTGGGGCGGCTGCAACAGGACAGGCTCTGTGGAGGCGCCAGCGGGCGCTGGGGAGGGCTCCGCACTCCTGCGAGGCCCGGCGGCCCCCGTGCGCTCACCAGTTGGTGATCTTGCGGATCTTCTGTCCGATCTGCTCGCCCCAGTAGGAGATGAGGAAGACCATCCATGTCGCAGGCTCCCCCTGCGGAGCCAGGCTCAGGTGACCCTGTCGCCCGCCCTGCCCCGGCCGCCCCCCTGCCAGGCCGCCGCCCGCTCACCGTCAGGGGGTCCTCCAGCTGCTGCTCCGTCTCCCTGAAGCTGGCGATGAGGAAGCCGCGACAGGCCCTCCAGAGCAGGCGCTCCAGGGCGGCGGCCTTGTGCGGCTCCACGGCACCTGCCACAAAGCTGGCGGACGGCTGGCTGGGTGGGGGCCGCTTCGCACTCCCTGCCCACCGCGCCCCGGCCAGGCCACCCTAACCAGGCCAGCCTGGCAGCCACCTTGGCCCTGCCCCCAAGGAGAAGGCAGGAGGCCACCCAGGCAGGGCTGAAGAGGAGGACCGCCCCCCAGGGCAAGGGCGAGGCTGAGGGAGGAGGCAGAGGGCAGCCGGGGCAGGAACACAGTGATGCCCAGTGATGCGAAGCAATGCCCAGTGATGCCCATCGGTGCCCATCGATGCCCACTGATGCCAAGCAATGCCCACCAATGCCCAGATTCCCAGTGATGCAAAGCGATACCCAGCAATGCCCAGCGATGCCCATCGGTGCCCACTGATGCCAAGCAATGCCCAGCAATGCCCAGAGATGTCCAGTGATGCCAAGCAAAGCTCAGTGATGCCCATCGAGGCCAAACGATGCCCAGTGATGCCAAGCAATGTGGGGGGGGAAGAGCAAAGGGAGGGAGTCCAAGCACAGCCTGGCTGGCCCCAGCCATGCAGTCGTCCTCACTCACTTGACCCTCAGGTCCTTGTGTGGCCCCCCGGGGGACAGGAGCAGGGGCGTCCTTTCCGAGGGCCCGTCCATTTGTGCGGCTGCCAGCTAGGAGTTGAGAAGCACCATGAGCCCTGGCCCAGGGGCCTGGTATCCCCTCTTCCAGCCCCGTCCCCTGCCCAGGCTGGAGCTGACCGGGGGCCCCTGGCCCTGGCCCAGTACGGCTGAGTGGAGCCGCAGCTGGTGCAGCTGGATCTGCAGGGCCTGCTGGTTGCCCCGCACGTCCCGCAGCTCCTGCGCCAGGCGGTCCGTCTCCTCCTGGATGCGCAGCAGGTCTCGCGGCGGGGGCGCCGGCAGCCTCCCCTCGGGCATGGGCAGTGCCAGCCCAGCTCGCCGCACCTCCTCCTGCAGGAAGGCTAGGTGCAGAAGGACGGGGTCACAGCAGCCAAGGGCTGGCTAGCGTCTAGTGGACCCCACACATTGCCCAGACTCCCTTGGCCACCCGCTAACCCATCCACCAGGCCGGGGCCCCAGGAAAATGCCAGGCCAAACCTCCACCCAAAGGTGTGCTCCCTCCCTTCGAGCCCCAGTCCCTTGGCCACTGCCCAGCACGGGGCCTGAGCCCCACAGAGGTCTCCCCACACCCCTGTTCACTGGAGGGCCTGGAATGAAGCTTAATGGAGCTCTGAACCTGCCTGATCATTCAAAAGCTACAAATCAAACTAACAAGCCACAAAATAAAACTTGCTCTATCCTCCTACCTGGAGGAGACTGGGGGGCTGATCTCTTGGTGTCCCTAAAGGGAGAGGTTGCCAGAGGGGGCCTCGGATCCAAGATCCTGGCCTCCACCCAGCCCAGCCCAGCTGCAGAGGAGAAAGCTCTGTCTGTGCCTGTCCCCTGTTTAAGAATCCCTGTGGCTCCCACAGGGTGATGTCCCGGCTGGATTCAAGGCCTCCTCCAAGCCAGCCCTGCCCTGGACCCTCTCTCTGCTCAGCACAAGGCTGCCACCTCCCCAAGAATGTCCCAGCAGCTCGTCTTGGCTCTGACTGCACCTCCCTTCTCTACTTTCCACTTGGGGAACCCAGACTCTTCCTCTCAGGCCAGGCTTGGCTGGTACCTCCTCCAGGAAGCCTGCCTGGGTTGTGGGCCTGGGGCCAACTCACTGAAGGTCTTCTCCAGCTCCTCGCAGCGCCGGACATCTGCCACAAAGCGTCTCTGGAAGGCACTCACTGAGGCGTTGAGCTGCAGTTGCCACATAGAGGGGTCAGTGTCCCAGGGAGGTGTGCACCCTGGGGCTCAGGCCTTAGCCGCCTGGTCCAAAAAGGTGCTGAGCACGCTGTGAGCCCCCAGACGCCTGAGTGCAGCACAGACCAGAGCCCGTGCCCTGGAGGGTGTGAGGAGAGCCAAGGAGGCCTGGCCGGACCCAGGCCCAGGCAGGGGGCCTCAGCCGTGGACTGACCAAGAGCAGAAAGTCTGCGGCAGGGACTGCTGGGTTCGTGTGGGGCCAGGGCACTGCGGTGGGAGGCTGCCCCCCACCCAGACTATATTCCAGGCCCCCCTGACAGCAGCACCCAAGGAGGAAGCCCCCCCGATCCCAGCCCCCACTCACGTCTCTGAACTCCACGAGGCCCAGCTCACCGAGCTGGCTCACACAGGTGTAGGCGGCTGCCGTGGGCAGGAACAGCTGGACCAGCGCCACCTCCTCGCCACGGAACATGGAGCCCATGGTCCTGCGGGGCGGGCCACAGTTCCCAAGCAAGTTGGTGTCCCACACAGCTCAGCTCACAGAATCCTGGAAGGTGAAGGTACCAGCCCCGTCTTGACAGATGGGGAAACGGAGGCCCAGGAAGGCGCGATGGGGTGCTGCGGTCACACAGGAAGTAAGCAGGG
Organism: Indri indri; assembly: GCA_004363605.1. Classification (NCBI taxonomy): domain Eukaryota; kingdom Metazoa; phylum Chordata; class Mammalia; order Primates; family Indriidae; genus Indri; species Indri indri. The sequence continues at coordinate 15,784 of RJWJ010018037.1, forward strand.
CGGCTGGGAGTGGAGCCCAGCCTGGCTTACCGCCCCCGACCCTGGCGGCCACGGCGGGTGACGCTGGCTCTGCCCCCACCTTCGCTCCCGCTGCCCCCCTCTCTGGCCTGCCCTCACCCACACCCCAGGCCGAAGGCTGCCTCCAGCGAGTGGGGATCGTCCTCAGAGGCCGCCCCACCCCTCTGCGGGGCGCTGCAGCTGGGGGACCTTCCCCGGGGGGCCGCCTGGCTGCAGGGGTCTGCCATGGGGGCAGCACAGCCTTCCAGGTGTCGAAACCACAAAAGTGAAACTGAAAAGGGCGGGAAGGCCCGGCTTGTTGCTCAACTGGTGGGGGGAGGGCCAGGGTGGCCTGCAGCAGCCCGCAGATGTCCCAGCCCAGGCTCTCCAGCCTGCTCGGCCGCTGCCAGGGCCCCTCTGTGGGACCCTTAGCTCTTAAATTAGCGGGGAGAGGACGGCCAGGGCGAGGGCCCCGCTGAGAGGGGAATGTTAGGCACCGGAGTGCCCCGCCTGCTGTCTGGGCCAGCCAGGGCCTGCCCGGCTGGCCACTTCCTCCCCCTGGCCGGGTTTACCCGACTCTAAATAGGGAACCACAGCCCTGTCCCCAGCCTGGGAAAGGGGAGAAGGCTGAGGCGGCTTGAGGCTGCAGGAGGGCAGGGCCCTGGGCAGGGAAGGTGGGCAGGATGTGCTGGGGTTCTATCCCCCAGGGACACGGTCCCACCCAGGGCAGAGGGCCAGGGATCAAGGATTGGGGCCCTGCTCAGGCTGTGACTGACTGTGTGACCTTAGACAAGTCTCTTGCCCTCTCTGGGCCTCTACTTCCTCTTTGGGTGAATAAGACTTGGCCGCCCATGGCAGAGACAGAATCTGGGTGGGGAGGTGACAAAAATAGCCAGAGCCCCTAGGTAATCCCTTCCTCCACTGCCTTGCACAGGGGTCCCCAGAAGCGAGCCCAGCGGGAGGGGTACTTGAGCCCTGTTGGACAGGAAGCTCAGCTGATACTTGCAGAGGTGAAGTCCAAGGTCATGTGGCCAGGGCTGCAGGTGTGGAAGTCCCAGCACACAGTATGTGCTCAGAGGAGGGCTGATCTCTGACCTGGGCAGTCTGTGTGGCTGCGCAGCCAAAGAAGCTGTTGTGGGGAGATGGCTCTGGGGACTCCGGGTGGAGCTGGGACAACCTGTGGTGGGCGTGGCTGTGTGTAGGGGCCTGGTCAGACCCCTCTCTTGGCATTGGAGGCCCCCACTGGCTCGCCCCCTACCCTGGGCCCCAGGGCCCCTGCTCCAGCCAGGGGCCACCACAGCCGCATATCAGGAACAAAGGAAGGTGCCTACATCCTGTGGCCTTCAGGGTCCAGACTCTTCCTCTCCTCACCCTGTGCCCCACTCTGGGTCCCTCAGGGGCTGGAGGCACCTGCTCTAGGAACCCCCCCAGATCTCTCCTCTGAGCCCCTCCTATCCAAGCCCGTGATGAGGGGCCCAGGGAGCGGGTCTGCGGCCCCCTTCATCACAGACTGGTGGGCTCTAGTGTCTGAATGACCCGACTCATCTCTGGTTCCGCCACTTCCTAGTTAAGTCTCAGTTTCCTCATCTGTAAAACGGGTCCGTCCCTCCCAGGAAGATGCGGCAGGGAAAGCTCTGAGCGCCCCAGGCCGGGCAGAGTTGGGCACAGTAGTTGCCGGCGGCTAACGCCCCGCCCTCCCCCTCCTCGGCCCCGCAAACCTCGTCCCTGGGCGTCGTCTGTGGTCCCCAGCAGGCCTGGCGCCCGGCGGGGTGACGACTGCGCTGCATCCACTAACCAGCCCCCCGTGGGGCGCCGGGGCGCCCTCCTTGGGGCAGCGGGCGGCGGGGGTGGCAGGCAGAGCTGGGGCTCCGCGGACCCCGGCGGGGCACTCACCCGGGTGGGCTGCGCGCCGCCGCTCGGCTCTTCGCTGCCCCGCTCCGCGCGGGCCGGGCCCGGTACTGCCCTCCCGCCTCGCCCGGTGGGCGGGGCCGACGGGGCGGGGCCAGAGACGCCCCGCCCCCGGACACCCTCCCCTCCTGGAGTCCCGGGAGCCTGCGGAGAGGCCCGGCCGGCTGTGACCTCGCGGAGCCGTCCTCCGCGGGCGGCTGGGACACCCTTCCCGGCGGTGGGGCGTGTAATCCCGGCGACGAGCGCCAACCATGCGCGTCTACGCGACCAGGATTCGGGAGAGGCGCCGAGCTCAGGCCTAGCTCCGGACTAGGGGATGGGACCCCCGGCCCCTCTCACCTAGAAGGCTCGCTGGTCTATGTCTGAGGGGACCTGGACACACTCCGGCTACTGGCCAAGGCCCCCCAAGACTCGCATCTTCCCAGCACGCTCCCCCACCTCTAGAGTCCCTCTGCTTGGGTGAGGCGTGTAAGGACACCACCGCTTCCTCCTCTGACCCCTCAGGGCGGTGCTGTAGGCTCTTGGGTGGGTGACTGCCCCTCTCTGGGCCCTTCTTCAATGGCAGCAGGGCATTAGGGCCAGGCCATGCTGTGTGGTTCTGCTCCGGCGCTGGGAGCACAGAGCCTAGCTGTTAGCCAGGGCTCCACCGCAGCTGGGGCCACCCACCTTACTCATCAGCTCCCGGCGGTGCACCCGGTCCCAGTGCCTGGAAACTGGGGACGACGACTGCCCCGCTGCCTGCACTTTGGACAGGCCCGGACCTTACCCACTGGGGACCAGAGGGACAGGGGCCCCTCAGTTCTGGTGATCCTTAAACCCCACTCAGCAAGCAAAGGCCTGTGAGGCGTGGGGGAGGGGTGGGCAAATGGCATCCCAGAGCTGGGCCTGGAAACTGAGTCACAGCCAAGGTCAGCTTCCTCAGAAAGTTGGGGGACTCGTGTTTGGGTGCCATGGTCTGTTGTGATGGGGGGCTTGATACGACCACACAGCGCCAGAGGGGCCTCAGCAGAACAATGCGTAGAACACCTCAGCAAGGGGAATAGCCAAGTCACTCGCCGACACATTCTGACCATGCTGAACAGTTCTCTGTGTGGGTACAAACTGGCTCCGTGCCAGCTATCTGTAGCAGTTATGTCCGGGAAAAGCTAAACTCAAGGCGACAGGATTTCTGAGCCCGCTTTGTGGACCTGCTTTGTTTTTAGAAATGCTCATCTCTTCTCCCCCCAGCTCCAGCCTGTGGGGGCCTCCAAGCCTTGGCCACTTCCGCATCAGAAGGCCCAGCCTAGAAAGCAGGCCCAGGTGTCAGCAGGTGATCCGAGGAAAGGGACTTCCTGTGAATGCACTGGGGAAAGGTTGGGTTTCTTTGCTGCAGGCCTTCTCAGAGCCTTGAACGTCTAACATGCAGTGTCTGCCCAAGAGAAGTCACGGGGCATTTCCCACACTCACTGTTCCGCAGAACACCCTACCCCTTCTTTCCAAGAAGCATCTTGGAAGAGTGGTGTCCTGCAAAAAGCGCTTCTGGGAATGAGGGGGAGGAGGACTCAAGGTCTCTGACTTGAGTTGGCTTGTCCTCTAGATGTGTGATCCTGAGCAAGTCACCTCACCTGGCTAGGGCAGTTTCCTCACGCCGAGAGTGATGCACGATCTTTTCACATTGGCTCGGGCCAAGTTGAAGGGGGCTGTTTTTGACTATTACGTCAGCACGGGGCTCGCGTCCCCAGAGAGAATCACACTACTTGGCCGGGACTTTTCTGGGACTGCAAAGCAGGAAGTCTCGAGCCACAGGAGCCAGGTCAGCAGCCTGGGCAGGGGAACTTGCGGCTGGAGGCGAGGCCAACTCAGGGCCAGCAGGGCCTGTGTCACCCCCTCATGACTGTCAGCCCCACAGCAAGCTTCCTCCTACCCCGACAAGGACGCTTTGGCCTTCTGAGTTTCTTGATGCTCTTCAGCCTGAGGCCTGGGGAGATTCCAAGTCCTAAGGGTCTTAGTTGTGGGTGGCCCTCAGTAGAGAGCAGGCCCAGGCCCCTGCAAGACACCCAGGATCGTGGGAACAGCCGGCCTGAGGTGACCTCTGCATTGCCGTGCCTTGGGGAAGATGTGTGGGAGACAGGGATGCTGTGGCCATGGCCCAGCCCTGGGGAGGCCCGATGGGTCCCCTGGAGCCACACAGGCAGGCTGGGGATCGTTCCCCGGGGTGGCTGGATTCAAGACAGGAGGCTGTGGTGGGGTCGGAGCTGTTTTACTGGGCAGCAGGGGCTGCGGGCCGAGCCGGGCAGGCAGGGGCGTCACCGGTACAGGTAGTCAGCCTGGATGTTGGCGGCGATCTCAGCCTCCCACTTGTCCCCATTGTTGAGCAGCTTCTCCTTGTTGTACAGCAGCTCCTCGTGCGTCTCAGTGGAGAACTCAAAGTTGGGGCCCTGCAGGTGGAGGTAGAGGGATGGCGGTGTCAGGCCCCTCCCAGGAGTATCAGCACCCCGACTCCCCCTCCCTGGGGCTCACTCACCTCCACGATGGCATCCACAGGGCAGGCCTCCTGGCAGAAGCCACAGTAGATGCACTTGGTCATGTCGATGTCGTACCGTGTGGTCCGGCGGCTGCCATCGGCCCTCGGCTCGGCCTCAATGGTGATGGCCTGGGAGAAGGGGACACCGGGCACTGCCACACTGACCAGCCATGTCCAAGCCCCTGGGTCTACCCCTGGTGTCTACACAGAAGCCCTCACCTCTCAGATGCTTTCCTGACTCCCCCAGAAACCACCCCTCACGTTTCCACATCAGCCTCTCCCGGTTTGCTTCCTATCTGTTAGCCGCTGCTATCTCCACCCGGGAACAGACTTCCCGCAAGGGGCGGCCTGTCGCCTGCCTTGCTCAGTGCAGCACCCACAGCCCTAGGGGGCCTGCTCTATAGTAACCACTAGATTGCAGGCACACTTTGTCTTACTGCGCTTTGCAGATAATGCTTTTTTCCCCCGTAAATTGAAGTTTCACGGCCGCCCTGCTTCGAGTATGAGCTCGCTTCATTTCTCTGGGTCAGTACTTTTTAGCAATAAAGTGTTGTTTTTGTTTTGTTTTTTAAGAGATAGGGTCTTGCTCTGTTGCCCAGGCTGGAGTGCAATGGCATCATTCTAGCTGACTGCAGCCTCAAACTCCTGGGCTCAAGCGATCCTCCTGCCTCAGCCTAAGTAGCTGGGACTACAGGCATGAGCTGCCATGCCTGGCTAATAAAGTATTTAAGTATTTTTCAGTTAAGATCTGTACATGGTTTTTTCAGACATAATGCTACTGCATACTTAATAGACTGCAGTACAGTATAAACATAACTTTTATATGCGCTGGGAAAACCTGTGACTCTTTATTGCGATGGTCTGGAACCGAACCCACAATATCTCCAGAATGCCTGTACTGTTTGTTGTATGTTGAACAACTCCCTGACTTAAGTCTACTTATCCCCACTCGACGGATGAGAAACCTGAGGTTTAGAGCAGTTGAGGGGCTTCCCAAAGCGAAGTGAGGGGCAGAGCCCAAACTCAAAGGCACGTCCTCAACTCAGTTCCTGGGTACAGCCTCGTGCCAGCTGGAGGAAGGGCTGACCTGGGCGTCCCACAGCTGGGAGGACCTTCAAAGGTGCTTGGCACTGACCCTCATACTCCCCTGCCCCAGGAGGGTAATGCCCACTACCCACAGTGGGATCTTTGGCTGGTAGCCTCATCTTTTTGTGCCCATAAAAGTGGGGATAATAATCTCTACGTCCTAGGGTTGTTGTAAAGATTAAATGAGATAACATGAGTAATGAGCTTGGCACGGTGCCTAGTCCGTCTGCAGACAGCACTATCTGGAAGCCACAGCTATCATCACTGGTCCTGTCTGGGGACTCTTTTATGTGTTCCTGGTCTGTGGCTGGAGTGGAGACATCAAGGCCACAGCGCGTGGCCTGGAGGACCTGGAGTGGTCCAGGAGACAAGCTACGACTTGGACAGGAGGCACCCCAAGTCACGCAACACTGGGCAGTGGGGGGCATTGTGTGGACAGGGAGAAACAGCCGTGCCTGCTGGGGGGTCGTGCTGGGCACAGCCAGGGGTCTGGACCACAGCTCTAATCACATCTTTTTGTTTCTGCACTAAGAGGCCCGACTCCAGGGGGACAATATCCACCAACAGAACCAAAAGCTCAAAGGGGCAGCAACCAGGGACAGGGAGGCCTCAGTTGTGGCACTGTGTCATTGGGTCCAGCCTGCAACAGGCACACAGGCAGGGCTCCTGAAACCGATGCTGTGTCCGGGAAAAGTGGACAGCCTCACGTGCCACCCCACAGCTCACAGGCCCCGGTTTCACACCCCTGACCAAACACCAAGGGGGAACCCACGTGTGTTCTACACCTGCTCAGGCTAGAAGCTTCACTCTGCAGACTCACTGACTCAGAATGCTCTGGAACAAGGCCTCACTGTTCCCATTCATGGGGGGATGTGGCTAAGACAGGGAAAGGGACTTCCCTGGGGACACACATCAAGCAAGGGCAGAATTCGGGCCCAGAGCACCTAGCCTCCCTCCTCCAGGGGCAGGGGCCGGGTGGCAGTCAGGCACTCACCTGGGCGGGGCAGACGGCCTCACAAAGCTTGCAGGCGATGCAGCGCTCCTCTCCAGATGGGTAACGGCGCAGCGCGTGCTCCCCACGGAAGCGAGGGCTCAGCGGGCCCTTCTCAAAGGGGTAGTTGATGGTAGCTGGCTCCCGGAACAGGTAGCTCAGGGTCATGCCCAGGCCTATGGGCAGCATGGGCATGGTGGGTGGGGGGCATTTCCCTATACATCTGTGACTACCCCTGCCTGCCCCATCCCTGCCCCCCAGGACCCACCTCGGAAGAGCTCAGTCCACAGCAGGGTCCGGGCTGCCCGGTCAGTCACTGACTTCATGTCCATCTCAGGCTCCTGCATGTTCACATACTCTGCAGAGAGGTGGGCAGAGGGCGTGGCAGGAGGCCTCACACACACCTTTCCTCCCTCAGGAATCCAGCTCAGGGAAATGCAGCCTGGCCCTCACTTCCAGGTGTGAGAGTTGGGTTCCTCAGGGGCCTATTCATTCACCAAACCTTTCCCAGCCTTAGCAAGGGCCTGTGAGGCTGCCTCCGGCCCTGGCCAGTCAGTGCTCACTTCTCCCTGTGCTTGGGCAGCCATTTGAGCAGGGCTTGAAAGGGGAGTCAAGGAGAGAGTAAGGGGCTTGGCACAGGGGCTGGTGAAGATGGCCCACACATGGCAACCCCCTCCCCATCATAGCCGGGGGTGGGGGGGTGTGTGGGCAGTGAGATCACACCTGCCACTCTCTGCAATGATGGATTCTGCCCCCAGGAGCCACAGTCAATTTCTCTTTTTTTTTTTTTTTTTTTTTGAGACAGAGTCTTACTCTGTTGCCCCAGGCAGAGTGCAGTGGCATCATCATAGCTCACTCAACCTCAAACTCCTGGGCTCAAGCGATCCTCCTGCCTCAGCCTCCTGAGTAGCTGGGACTACAGGTATGCACCATGATGCCTGGCTAATTTTTCTATTTTTAGTAGAAATGAGGTCTTGCTCTTGCTCAGGCTGGTCTCGAACTCCTGAGCTCCAGCAATCCTCCTGCCTTGGCCTCCCAGAGTGCTGGAATTACAGGCGTGAGCCACCTCGCTCAGCCTATCAATCTCATCATCATCCTCATTTTAAGAATGGAAACCGACGCTAAGAGAAGGGTCTCCTCCCCCACCTCTGGCAGGACCACAATCAGAAATGCCTGAGGCTAGAGGCCACCTCTGTACTCACTGTAGGTGGCTGCCATTGCACTGCTGTGGAGGCTCCGGCCACTGAGATGTCCTGCAAGGAGAGAATGACACTCTGGCTGCAACCTCATGCCAGAAGACTGAGCTCCCCCATCCCCAGGAAAGGCTCCCTTGGTCCTACCTGCATTTGCGGCTTGGGCCAGGGCCCGCAGCAGCATGGGCGTGGTCAGGCAGCGCATCTGGGAGCATAAAAAGGGAACGCTGAAAGCCTGCAGTCATTAGTAATACCAAAAAAACCCACAATGTGACACCTAAAACCTTATTTGTTTTCTTTTTTGGTAAGAGTATCCAGGACATGTGTTCAGAAGAAGAGCTGTGGTAGTTCTAAGTCTCTGAAAGACATCCACGGTTACAACTTATTTTTATGATACTATATTTATTAATTGAACCAACATTTGGTTGTATTCTGTGGTGCAGCCTGAGCTGTCCAGTTTAAGCCTGGTCTCTAAACCCTGTCATCGAGGAAAGATATAACTAATAGACTTATTTTAACCACCCCCCCAAAAAAAGGAAGGAGGCTGGTTCCTGCCCCCTCCAGGAACTCTGGCACTGCAGGAGCCTTGAGCCTAGACTCCAGGTCATCTCGTCCCCTGCTAACACCCCGCTCCTGTCAGAGGCACAGATGGCCTACCTGTTCCCATGTTAGGCACCTCCTGGCCCTCCAACCTGACCCGGCTCAGCTGGGCTAAGGTTTGGAGAGCTTCTGTGGACCCCAAGTTCTATCTAACCTCCTAAGAAGCCTTTAAAATCCATCCCTCCTCCCTCCCCTCCCAGAGCCCCTGCTGCCCATCTCTCCCTTCCCTCCTTCATCCTCCCCAATCTGACCAAAAATAACCCTACCAGCCACCACCACCATGCGCTGAGAGTTAACTTTCTGCGAGGCACTGCGGTGGGTGTGGGGTCACATGCACTGTCATCTCGTCTTACAGAGGAGGAGCTGCTGCTAGCCCCAGTCACAGATAGGGGGATGGGCCAGGACTAGAACCCAGCCCTCCCCTGCTAGAAACCCTTAAAGGCTTAAATAATCCTCAGGATCAAATTCCTCTCCCAGCTTCAAGGCTCTGCTTTCGGAACTGGCCCCCAGCCTGCCGAGTGACCTTGGGTAGAGGATGTCACCTGGCCTCAGTCTCCTCACCTATGAAATGGGGTGGGGGGGTGTCATGAGAACTAAGGGAGTTCGTACATGCCAAGGGATTGGCCCAAAGCTTGCCACTTAGCCGGAGCTCAAAGTGCCCCTCCAGTGACCTGTAACCTCTAGCAGACCCACTGGGTCTCAGGCACCCAACCCAGCACCTTCTCCGACCTTTCGCATGACCTTTGACCCTACGGACGCCTGCCCAGCCAAGAGGCGCATGCTCCCTGAGGCTGCCGGCTCCTCGGACAGCCCGCTACACGACTGAAGGACAGTGGCCGCGGGTCCTGAGCAGGCTGAGATGAAGCTCGATGCAGAGCCGGCGGCGCCAACAGGGACACTACACTCGGCCCCGACGCCGCGCTGCCCAGGCCCAGCCTTCAAGACCGAGCTCTGGATACCCACCTTGACCGCCGCCGCTTCTTCCCTGGCTGAGAGGGTAGGTCAACCGAGAGGCGGAGCCTACGCTCTGAGACGCTACCATTGGGCCAGCCGGCTTCGCCTTTCCGCGCTGACCCTCCATGATATGCTCTGATTGGTCAAATAGAGCTACCGGCAGATACGGACTCCGGAAATAGCTTTCTTTTCATTGGCTAGAAGGGGGGTGGTGCTTAAAGTTTTGTAGGACACCGCCATGTTTGTTTGAGAAGGCGAATAAGCGACGACTTCGGAGCCTCTGGAGGCGGGACATCCGGGGTTTCGTTTAGAAAGCGGCTCCGGGTCGCTCTGGGCGCCGCGGGTAAGGGGCGTGTGGTAACAGTGGTACTGACGGCGACAGCGATTAGAATCACAGCCGGCAGCGACTCACCGCGCAAGCGCTTTGCCCATATGCGGCTTCATTTAATCCTCACGGCAGCCCTGTGTGGAGGAGCTACAAGACGTTGTTAGTATGAAGTTACGGTTGGGGAAAGTGAGGCATGGACGTATTTAGTAACTGTCCCCGGCCCTAGAGCTGCGGGGTGCGGCCGCCTGATCTGCACCTGGATCTGTATGACTCAGGAGCCCCGTCTCTCAACCAGCCCTGTGAATTCTGTGATGGCGGCTGCGGCGCCGAGGCGGCCCCTGACGCAGTCTGCGTGTGTTGATGGGGGGTGGTGGTCTGGGAAGGCTTCCTGGAGGAGGTCATGTTTAAGCTGACAGTGAGTAGGAGTTGGGCAGGCCAGGAAGGGCAGAGAGGCGTGTCCTGCGTATGCGCAGAGGTCCTTGGACAAAGAGGACATGCACACTAGATGAGGACAAGGACAGGCCAAGTTCTGGCAGAAGGGGCAGGAGCAGAGCCTCCTAAGGATCTGGGACTTGTGGGCCACAGGAAGCCCCTGGATTTCATGCCGAGGAGTGGTATGGTCCCAGCAGGCTTTGGGAAGATCAGCAGGTGCCCTGAGGAGGGGGCTGGGCCTGGGGAGAAGGGAGGTCGGGGGATGGTGGCCCGCACCGGCCCTGGCCGTGGGCATGGCGATTCGGGTGTGGATCTGGGAAATCCCTTGGCGGTACAGAATCATCAGGACTTGCGCAAAGATGGGACTTGGGACGTGCGAAGCGGTGTCAAGCAGGAGGCCTGGGGTTTTGGCTTTGGCGGCTGAGTCCATGGGCCCCAGGAGGGTAAGCAGGATGGGGGAGAGGATGAGTCCAGGGTGGGACATGGTGAGGGTAAGGGGTTCAGAGCTCTGAAAGGCCCACTTGGAGGTGCTGCTGCAGGAATCCCCGCTGACCTGGGGAAGGGAAGAGGGAGGCAGCTCTCCCAACCCCAGCGAGAAAAGAGGACACCTAGACCTTGGGTCAGCAGTTCCCTAATTTAATCCTCACGACAGTTTCAGGAGATGTCAACTGTCAGTCATCTGCATTGCACAGATGGGGAAACTGAGGCCCAGAGAGGGCAGGGCCAGCCTGGGTCACAGCAGTTCCGCCATATGGCCTGGACCAGAAGCTACGGCCCCTCTGCTGCGCCCTCCATAGGAAGGCAGTGGCTCAGAGTGCCGCGTCTGCCCTCTTCTCCCAGGACACAGATGGTTAGCGTGCAGGGAGGGGTGGGGCACTGCACTGTTTCCCATGCCCCTCCCCATGGCCCATCCTAGTTGGGGGGTGGCCGAGGGAGGAGGGCAAGCACTGGTCTGTGGCCTTGGCAGTTCTTCCTCTGCGTGCTCTCAAGCCCAGGCCCTGTCTCTACCAAGTGGCAGCGGTGGTGGAGGATGCAGACAGGAGCCTGGGGAGTGCCGGCCGGGCTCAGAGTAGCGTGCAGCTGCAGCAGCGGGCCTCCATGGCCACCAGCAGCACCCTCAGGTTGCGCTGCGAGTGGGGCGGGTAGCGGAGGGCATTGACCTTCTCCATCCCGGGGCTGCGTAGCAGGCAGGCGCGATGGTGGGAGAAGGTGTCAAAGGAGAACTTGCCGTGGTACTTGCCCATCCCGCTGGCACCTGCACAGTAGCACAGAACACAGGGAGTGAGGTCCTCAGGGGCCAGTCCTGGGGATGTCAGACCTGGACCTGGGTGGGCTGCTTCACCTTTCTGGGCCTCAGTTTCCCCATCTATCCAGTGGCTAATCACGAGGCATTGTGGGTAAATGGCTTGGCCCCAAGCTTGGCACCAGCTCAATAAGCGTGAGGACATCAGGAGTTGGGACAAGACAGGCAGGCAGTGGTCGAGGGCATGGGTTCCAGAGCCAGGCTGCCCTGGCTTGAATCCTGGCTCTGCCACGAACTAGCTTTGTCACCTTGGGCAAGTGACGGTGCCTCTGTGTGCTTCAGTCTCCTTCCCTGTGCCATGGGGTGACAATGGCACCTACCTCCTGGGTGTGGTGGGGATTAAGGGAGCGTTCAGGCCTGTGGACACAGTAAGCACTGTGTTGTTAGGAGTCCTCAACGTCTAGGTAGGGAGGCCAGCGAGGACCCAGGGGGGACACAACCTGGGTGGAGTTAGGGGTAATCGGGGAGGGCTTCCTGCAGCAAGTGAGGCCCACGGGACGTGGAGTTAACCACATGAAGAGGGTGGGAGCTTAGAGCTGGGTGACGCCTGGCATATTAGGGACCTGAGCAGAGCTCAGGCAGGGAAGAGGGGGGAGGCCGGAGCAGGACCCCACAGCCAGACAAGGAAGGGCCAGCCTCAAGAGCTAAGTTGGCCTGGCTTGATGCCCGGGGTACTGGGAGCTGGGGAAAGTTGTCCTCAGGGAGCGGCGGGGTCAGATTGCCCGCAGACAGCCCTGCCCTCTCCCCAGCAGAGGAGGTGGGATGAGCAGGGCTGGGGACTGGAGGGGGATCTAGGCAGGGTCTGGCGCAGAGCTCCGGGTGAGAGCCGAGGCTCGAGGCCAGAGGGAGGGGGTTCCAGAGCCAGGGACAGCAGCCCACTGGGTGCTCCTGTGGCACTGGCCCCTCTGGGGCGGCTTGCCAGGCCCTGTGGTCATTTACTCTGGTGCCAAATGTGGACAGGTGGAGGGACCTTGAGTCGCCTGCTCTGGCCCTACCTGTTCACTGAGGAGGAAGTGGGCTCAGAGAGGGGAAGTCACCCCAGGTGGCACAGCCTGTCAGAGCATCGCTGGGCCCAGCTCTGAGGTTTCCTGACTCAGAGGCCAGGACTGCAGCTGCATCAGGCTGCTCTGGGGGCAGGGGTGGCATTGGCGCCCACCTGGCCTCCCCAGGGCAGGGGAGTGGGCAGCAGCCACCAACAGGGTGGGAAGGGGTGACATACCAAGGGTTGAACTCAGGGACGGGGGAGGCATTAGAGAAGTGGCAGCCATGGAGCAAAGAGGACACAGCAGGTGGCTCTGCTGACCAGGTCATCCTGCTATTGGGGAGAAACTCGAGCAGCAACATGGCGGGCAGGGTAATCAGTTATGTTCTTTAAAAGACCCCCCCGAAATTCTGTATCAATGCAGAGATGGGTCTGGAAGGTTCCACAGACTGTGGGGAGAGGGGCAGGATGGAGGTGCTGGGGTGGGATGCGGGCAGTGACGAGGGGCACCCTTGCTTGTCCCTCTACACTGAGGCTGGGCTGGGACATTTTTTAGTGAGGACATGTGCAAGTGACACTGTCGCGATTCATTCAGGAATGATGGAAGCAGGCCAGGGTCAGCTGGCACCTACCCACTCCTCCGAAAGGCAGGCTGGCGAGTGTCAGGTGCATGAAGCCGTCGTTCCCGCAGAAGCCCCCGCTGCTGGTCCGGGCCAGCACCCGCTTGACCACCTGGGAGAGAGCAGGACGTGTGCGAGCCTGGCCCCGGGGCTAGGATCTGTCCGGGCTGAGCTCAGTGACACTGATCTTGTTTCAGAAAGGGTCTGAGGCCACCGTGTCAGCTGAAGGGGGGCGTGGTGGGACAGGTGGGTTTGGTGGTTGTGTTCCAGCCCCTCATCAAGCCCCCAACTTGGGACGTGTTTCCCGAGTGTTTGCTTGTGTGTGACCTGTGCAGAGTGCTGGAGACAGACTCTCAGGCCCAATGGGGAGGGTAGGAACCCCAGTGTCACCTGGCGACGTGGAGGGTGCAGTGGCAGTTGTGCGGTGCCGGGTAGTCAGGGAGGTGTCCCAGGGGAGGGACATGTGCCTGCTGAGTCCTCGCACAGGGGAGGAGTTGTTCCGACAAAGTGGGCACCCCAGGCAGAGCAGAGGCGGGGGCCTTGTGTGGTCTGACACTGGGGACATGAGACATGCACAATGGTGTGGTCGGATTTGCACTTTAGAACATGAGCTTGGCCCTTGCTTGACTTCATAAAGGACTTCCTACTTCAGTCTATAGGTGCTAAATAGTCACTGCACAAATAACTTCATTATATTTAGTTCCAATCATCGTGATCCTCAGATGATAGCTGGGTCAGGGCTTGTCTGACGGTGGGTAGACTGGATCCCCCACCAGCAGGTTCAGACATCACTTCAGCGCAGTGAGACCCGCATTACCAACGACGACAGTAGCAGACCGAGCACAGAGTGTCACGGTGCTTCCCGGGGAGTACGGGCAAGTCACCTGTGCAGTGTGTGTTTTGGGTGTGGCTCTGGTCCTAGGACCAGGCTGGGTGGTCAGGAAAGTGTGAAGCCAGATTACCCCAAGAAACCTCTAGCATTTTCTAAAGGTCAAAGTATCCAGATAAACCAAGGCTCCTTACAGGAGTGGCTGGTTCTAAAATTGAGCAGGGAAATACAAAATGAGCCTGGTGCTTCTTGCAGCACCAGAAAGGAAGTGGTCAAAACCCAAAGGCCAGCACATGGCACAGGAACGCAGGTGCTCCCGCTGCCAAGCCGGGAACAAGTCTCGTGGCCTTGGATTATAACCCAGAGAACCAAACATGCATGAGGCCACGCTGGTCTAAATAAAGAATTCAAGACACAAATCTTTTCTACAGGATTCCAAAAAAATGTATGTGGGTATTCCCTCCTCTGCAGATAGAGCTGTGACCCTGTTGGCAGTGGCTAGACTTGTACCTTGCTTCCAAAGCATAGACAGGGAACCGTAGCACCTCCCAGGTGGAGACCCCTGGGACACAGCCTTGGCCAAGCAGGGAAGGTTAACTTCACCGCGGGGGGTGGGTCTCGGGACCCCTGACACAGTGCGAGGAGACAGCCCTTCCTCCGGTATTCTCGCCAAAGCCTGTAACACTTGTCTAATCGTGAGAAACAGCGGACAGCCTGGGCTTGGGGACGTTGTACAGGAGACTTGGCCAGCACTTCTCAAGCTGTGAGGCGTGGTTAGTGCATGGTGGGACCCTGGCTGGGATCCAGGGGCAGGAGGAGGACGTTCATGGCGAACCGGCAAAATCTGAATGAAGCCTGGAGTGTAGTTAACAGTAACACACCAGCGCCACTTTCTTAGCTTAGACCAACGTAAGGGCCCTCAAACGGGGAACCCGGATGCGGGGTATATGGGAATTCTGCACTATCTTTGCATCTTTCTGTAAATCTAAGATGATTCCCCAATAAAAGATTTATTAAAAAAACATTGTTCGAACAGGGAGGGGATCTCTTGAGATCTGGGTGAGAGGGCCAGGGACGGTGGGCGGGGACTGCAGTATCTCCCAGTGTATCTTCATCTGGGGGCTCCCAGGCTGCCCCCATGGCATGAGCAGGGGTCAGGGGGCCAGGGCTCATCCTCAGAGCTGTGTGTCTTGGTCAGTCCCCACCCCAGGTCACTCCCTGGATGTTGCGAGTGCCTCCAGAGCCAGGCAGGAGGGGTCACCGCGGCCACCAGGTTTGCGTGTGTGAGGAGGGACGAAGGAGGGGGCTGACCTAGGGCAAACAGGTCTCCGGAGAAGACCCCCGGAGCTGCCCACTGAAGGCCCAGGTCGGGGTGTGACTGGAGGGCGAGGCCCAGCTGCTCCCGGGACGGAGAGCAGCGGCAGAGCCAGGAGGACCACCAGCCCTGAAGTCCTGGGACTGCCTGGAGGGGCACAGCCCTTCTGCTGCCGCCACACCCACTCCCACAGCCCGTCCCCCACCCAGCGCACAGAGCCCCACCTGGCTGCTGTTGGAGAAGGCGTAGAGGGCCAGGGGCTTCTCCCGCCGGTTGATGAAGTCCACGGCCTCGTCCAGGCTCCGCACGCTCACGATGGGCAGGATGGGCCCGAAGATCTCCTCCCGCATCACTGGCTCCGTCTCCTGCACGTCCACCAGCACCGTGGGGGCTGCGGGCACAGGGCCGGCTCAGCCCCGGGGCCACGGCTGGGACACGACCTCCCCCAGGGATCCAGGCCGGGGAGTCCCAGGGCCTGACTTTCCAGGACTCCCGGCTTCGGGGTGTTCTAGGGAAGAAAGTCCCCAGAGCCCCTGAGAAGGGACCGTAGGGGCTTCTGCAGCCTGTCCTGGCCTACGGGGCCCAGAGAATCCCCCAACCTCGGTCTCACAGTCAGGGGTGATGGGATCTTTGAACCATGGAGTCCAAGGTGACAGCGCCCAGAACGCTGGAGTCGCCGCGTCACCGTCACCGTGAGCTGCTGGGCCGCACGGGCCCAGGAGACTGGGGGGCTTGGGGTGGGGCCGTCGGAGTTTACAACCTGGGGATTGTGGGGTCACGGCCTCGTGGGACAGAGATGGTGGGACGGGGGTTTAGGATCTTAGCACTCTGGAGCCCTGGGGTGTGAGCTTAGCGAGTCCAGAGCTGTGGGAACTGAGTTTGGGGTCATGGCGTCCCAGGCTGAGAACCACAGCCACGGGAGCATAGCGTCACGGGATCGTGGCACCGGGATGGAGGCTCAGGGCTGGGCTCTGGCGGTGGGGCCGAGGTTTCAGGTGCTGGCCCAGGCTCGTGGCCCAGCTGTGGCCCCTCCAGTGTGGAAGGGTCTCAGCCCGGGTGGGCTGTGGCGGGGCGAGTGAGACCCACCAATGTAGCGCTGGCTCTCGTCACTCTGCCCACCGATGGCCACACGGCCACAGCCCAGCAATGCCCGGAGCCGCTGGAACTGCTTCTGGTTGATGATGCGGCCCAGGTTTGGGGAGCTCTGGGGGTCGTCGCCATAGAAACGGGTGATGGCGCTCTTCAGGGCGGGCAGCAGGCGCTCCTGGGTCTCAGGGCTGCACAAGATGTAGTCAGGGGCCACGCAGG